>CAUYSK010032455.1:0-19299 GCA_963575035.1 Avahi laniger | reverse complement strand
GGGTCTCGCTCTTGCTCAGGCTGGTTTCGAACTCCTGAGCTCAAAAAATCCACCTGCCTCAGCCTCCCAGAGAGTTAAGATTACAGGTGTGAGCCACCGCACCCGGCCTGTATTTCTTTTTATTGGTCCTGTTTGGGATGTGCTGGACTCTAGCGGACTGGTGTCTTTCAACAATTCTGGAAAACTCTCAGCCATTTTCTCTTCTCCTTTTAGGTCTTCTGCCAAGCCTACACTCGTAACTTCCACACCCGTCTCCTCTTCTCCACTGTGTGTCTCTCTGCAGTACTCAAGTAATTTCTTCTACTTTACCTTCTGATTTCCCAATCCTTTCTTCAGCTAACTCCAATCTGATGCCATAATGTTCACTGAGACTTTTTTATTTTGATCATTTTTCTCCCCTAGAAGCCCTATTTGGATTTTTTTCTCAAATCTGCTATCTCACGTTTTACAGTTTACTGTTCTCTGCAATTACAAGTTTGATTATTTCATTAAACACAGTAAGTGTATCTGTTTCATTATCTGTGTCTAAAAACTATGTCAATTGGCTATGCCAATTTATTTCTGCTACCTGTTTTTAAAATTTCCCCATCCTCTCGGCCTTGTTTCCTCATGTGTCCCTGGTAACTTCTGGCAGTGGTTATTGCCTGTGAAAATTATTTATAGGAGACTGATTTTCTGAGGTTAGGGTAAATATGGCCATCTTCCGGAGAATCTTTATATTTGCTTCTGCTATGTTCTAGGGCAGCATTACCTAAACCAAATTCACTGCCTGAGATTCCTTGGCATACCCACACTAGGAATACCAGGATGTCAACATGTAAGTGGGCTAGTGGGTAACCACTTCTTCTCAGGGATGTGTTTTCCTTCCTTTTTCCTTTTCATTTTCTAGTCTGTTCACTGCCAAGACAGCTTTTTCTATAGTACCCTGGGGTTTGGAGGACAGGGAGCAGGTTCTAGTGGTACAGTCCTTTGTAGTCACTACTTAATGCATGGAGCAACTTCTCTAAGACTTCAGACTTTTACACACTTTGGGCCTTGACTTCCATTCCCCTTGCTCTCTGAGTTGATGAACCAAAGCCCATTTGTGTCTCAGCAAATGTCTTAAAGGCAAAATTGGTTTTAGTGATCTGATCATCTACTTACCTCTCTGGGCCAGGCTTTTCCTCCAAATTTAACCTGGAAGTTCCTTGATCATCTTTTCAAATACGTTTAAGGTGAATTTTTAAAAATCTAGAATTTGTTGTTTACAGTAGGACTGTGGATCTAAACAACCTAGCCTGTTCTCATTAGGTAATGAACTTTGCCAATTTCTTTATCATATGCAAATAACCTGTATTGCACCAACTGAACAAATTTGAGACTCTGAAATTTTCAGTCCCTTAATAGCAAACAGGCTTTTGGTTGCAATGCTTTTTTTCCCAAAGTTTTTTCACAGATGGGGTCTCATTCTGTCACTCAGGCTGGAATGCAGAAGTGTGATCATACCTCACTGTAGCCTTGAAATCCTGGGCTCAAGCGATCCTCCTGCCTCAGCTTCCTGAGTAGCTGAGGCTACAGTCACATGCCCAGATAACTTTTTTCATTTTTTTAGAGACAGGGTCTTGCTACATTGCCCAGGCTGTTCTTGAACCCCTGGGCTCCAGCTATCCTGCCAACTCAACCTCCTGAATTGCTGGGATTATAGGCATAAGACACCACACCCGGCCGGTTACAATATTTTAATGGAAGTTAAAATGCACTAATTTTAACAGCAGTACAACACCATATCCATGTGAACATTCAACAAACATCATCTGTTAATGGACACACAGGATGGAATTTCCTCCTGATGAAAATTTAGGATCCAATACTTCAGTTTTCCCCTTTGGAGCGCTTGAATTAGCTGACATTAGGAAACAAGTAAATTTTCCACTTAAGTTTTTCAGAAAAACTAACCTAATCCCTTTTAAGGCATCCAAATGTACTTAATTATTTATCCTAGAAAATTTGTGGCAGGGTTGCATTCTGCCTTGATTTCTTAGATAAAGAATACTAAATATAATTTACTTTTTGTTTCTTGATGACTCACAGCAACCATCAAGAACACCAATTATTATGCTGTGTTCTAAGACACGGATATACTCAGAGGCATTTCAATTAGGCAGGACCGTGCACGCTTACATTCACCCCCAACTGCACCCCCATCCTTCCTGTCTTCCCACCGGATCCCTACAGGTGCGTCTAGCATTTCTGTGCGCGCCTTTCCCTCATCTCTTTTCCTTATCAGTAAATGACATTTACGCTTCTCCCCATGTCTACTTATCCAACTTATCCCTGATCCTTCTGACTTGTTTTTAATTGAGGTGCAGGATGGAAAACCAGATAATGCTGCATTTTATTTAAAAAAGAACTGTTCGCTTGCCCATATCTTCCCAGTCTCACCTTTTTTCTCAAAGAAAAGGGAACTAAACACTAACAGTTAAATCTGTCCTGGGATAAAAGACTGGAAAAATCCCAATATTTGCATTTGGTTACTATGGACATAAAATCTACTTTACAGTACTGTGAACTTTTTCAGAGTGCAGCCAGTATTAAAGCTTACAGGCAAAGACGTGCAAAAAAACCACCTGGAGGTGTGGTGAGGGCAGGCCAGGAAGAGTGATCTAATTCACGCTTGCTTCTCGCCATAAGGCAGGTCATGCTACTTCCAGGAGGGAGTGGAGTCTTGGTGAGGTAGACATAAAAACTATGCTGCCTTGGACTGACTCTAGTATTGTAAAAGGTTTATTTAAATAGCTGGTCAAGTCTGGGTGCAGTCACTCACGCCTATAATCCCAGCATTTTGGGAGGCTGAGGCAGGAGGATTGTTTGAGGCCAGGAATTCTAGACTAGCCTGGGCAACATAGAGAGACTCCGTCTCTACAAAAAATACAAGTTAGCCGGGCATGCTGGCGCATGCCTATAGTCCCAGCTACTAGGGAGGCTGAGGCAGGAGGATGGTTTGAGCCCAGGAGTTTGAGGTTGCAGTGAACTATGATGAAGCCACTGCATTCTAGCCCAGGCAACAGAGCAAGACCCTGTCTGGGGGTCGGGAGGGGGAGCTTTGAAAGTAATAAACTGTACTTAAAAAAAAAAAAAAAAAAAAAAGCCTGGTCAAAAATGATCAGAGCAGAATGAAGAATTAGCAGGAAAAAAAGAAAGAAAGAAAAAGTAAAATGGAGTACAAGATAAAACTAGCAGATGGTCCCTCTTAAAACAAATCCGTATCAACATTCTAGAATGTCATCTAAACCTTGGCCTCTGGATCCCTAATTCAATGGATAGAGCATGCAAAGTAAAGTAAAGGTACTTTTCCCTCGCCGATGGCTATTAAATGCACCACAAGCTATAAAAACCACTCCAAGTAAATTAAGAGTTAAACCAGCCTTTTAGAGTCTTATCCACACTGTGGAGGCTCTAACAAATAGTGTTACATCACTTGTGCAAGTGTCAGGGCAAAAAAAATTTTGTGAACTCTTTTTCCTGAGATGACAGTTTTTATCAATGATAACACAAGTAATCATATGAATTGGGATTTGAATTAAACTGATTTAGCAGCAGGATATACAAGCAATATCACTTTCCCGAGGTGACAGTAACATTCCTCACATTATTAAAATGAAGATTCCTTTCTATACTATGGGAATCCTCTTCTCAGTGGAAGTGAGAAGCTAAGAACTCTGAACGGAACCTTTTCACCTTGTGAAATAATAGAGCTGCTTTAAGGACACAATTAGCTTTATATGGTAAGGGCCAGCTTATCAAGGGAGCGCACTCTCTTCCCCAGTAAGCTGCATGATGTATGTAACAGCTTCTGTTGCACCAAACTCAAGCTGCTGCTACCACTGTTCAGGCACTCAAGACACTTACAAAAACTCTTCGGGAGTTGAAAAATATAGTGGTCATCTGCTGAACATTTACCATGTGTGAGACATTATTCTAAATATTTTCAACACATTTTTGAAAATGTTCCATTTTCATACTTGAAAAAGAGAAAAGCAGCCCCTAATATTCAGGAACTGGCCTGACACTCAGGAGCGGGCCTGGTGTTTTTATCTAGACCATGGTATTCTCCTGTTGGTCATCAAGAGTCTCACGTAACACCAGTGTCAGACCAGGTCACACTGTGACCCTTACTGAGACCAAAAAAATACTTAAGCACAGACAAAAACAAGGTCAATGTGCAATCACAGAAATACCAACCACCCCCTCTAGCTAATGAGTCACTGCTGCTGTGGTTCCACTATAGTCAGCATTCTCAGATAATATTTATTAAGACACTCAATCCTGTAATTATCCCTACATTCTGATACCACCAGTCTTGAGCAAATCCCACTCCCTCGAATGCTCCCTAAAATCACCTAACACAAGCCCAAACCCTCTGCTAAGTCCTTTCTGACACCTTCTTACCGAGAAGCCCTAAAAACCCCACAGCTTGTAATCGCCCTTGCTGAAGATGACCAATAAACTCAATTTGTCTAATTCTAGGAGGCCTTTGGCAATAGGGCATTGGCAGAAATGGGAGATCCAACTGAGACTCAGTGGAAGTCCTCGTTGCTTTGCCCGGGAACCTCGGTAAGAGTACTGATCTCAAATCCCTTTTGAGGAGCAACATGTGCCCTTGACTGGGAGGCAAATTCCTGCTGAATAGAGCTCAAATATGTCAGTGAAGTCCTTCACTACTGGTTTATTTTGTTTTCCTACAGTCTTTTGGGAACATTTTGGTTATTCAGACTGTGTTGCTACTTGGTGAAATTGTATTCTTGCCTTCTAACACCTGTTCCTGTGATCTGTCTACCTACCTAGCGTGTTGACTGATGAGGAATAAACTATGATGTGAGGATGGATATGGGCCTGATTGATCCATCTGAGCTGGCCCTGAAGGCCAAGTTCAGATCTCCAGCTGGCAAAACCATCTCAAAACTTTACAAGGTACAACATGCATGAAGTGTGAAAACATTATGGTAAAAACAGAAGCCAGTGAGAAAAAAACCACATATTGCATAATCCCATTTAATATAAAATATCCAGAATAGTGAAATTTACATAGTGGTTTGCCTAGGGGTAGGTGTGGGGCTAGGAGGGAATAGGGAGTCATCTGTTTAAGTAACAAGGCCCAACATAAACTCAGCAGTCTTTTTTTCTCCTTTAAATTTGCTGTATTTATCACTTCTGTTTGCCCCAAGTTGAGGGTGTTGGATTTTACAACCTATCCCTGGGCAACTGGCAACAAAGGGAACTTAAAATAAGAGGTAAAATCCAATTTGAATTAATCTCATGGGTACTCCAATTATTATTTTAAAATTTTCAAACAGTATATTAAACATTATATTCTCAGTCCCTAGAATGACAAGCTACCTCTTAAATATCTTCTTTAATAAATTACTAAGTAAAATTAAGTACTCTTATGGAAGCATTCTTATGGAATATGGGGAAAAGTACCACGCACATCTTCCTTTTCTCCTTCCCACATTTATTGATTCCTAGGATACTCCAGGAATTTACTTTTTTCTGGTGACTTTTGGTGTGTGAATTTGGAGTTAAAATAGGTTTGTTGAGAGTGATTAGTACATTTGCTATGAAGGCAAGGAAAAAAACACATTTGGATTACCTGATTCATGATATACAGGTCGGAGTTATTCCCATGTCTGATTTATAACGGAATCCACATTCAAAATAATATATAGGCAATAAATTCTATTTATGTAACTGAAAGATTTATTCTACTTATATTTGTAACTTCTCTAATCATGTTAAAAAGATCATAAAGGCAGAATCCGAACTGATTATATACACTTGAGAGTAGTAAAGATGACTATTTCACACGCCTATCTAGCAAAGACGGTCAATCAGGCTAGTATTTGGGTTTCTATGTGTTCAGATAAATGACTAAAATAATAATTATCTGTTAAGCAGTTCATCATTTAGAAGGCCCCAAAGTGTTCTGAAGATTAAAGACTCTAGCTTAACAAAAACTTGGTCAGATCAACAAATAGCTATGATTTCCTGCCATTTAACACCACATTAGATGTATATTCACTTAATTCTTCATCAGTATCTTGACCCAAATTCAGGAATACGAACTTCAGTGGATGTTGTGGGTAAAGCTGTGTCCCCCAAAAGATACACTGAAGTCTTAACCCCTGCTACCAATTAATGTGCCCTTATTTGGAAACAGGGTCTTTGCAGATGTAATCAAGTTAAGATGAGGTCATGCTGGATTAGGGTGGGCTCTAAATCCAAAGATGGAGGTCGGCCGAGGTGGCTGACTCCCGTAATCCTAACACTTTGGAAGGCTGAGCCAGGAGGATTACCTGAGGCTAGGAGTTCAAGACCAGCCTGAGCAAGAGCAAGACTCCGTCTCTACTAAAAATAGACAAATTAGCCGGGCACGGTGGCATGTGCCTATAGTTCCAGCTCCTCAGGAGGGTGAAGAAGGAGGATCACTTGAGCCCAAGAGGCAGAAGTTTGAGGTTGCAGTGAGCTATGATGACACGCCACTGCACTCCAGCCTGGGCAACAGAGCAAGATTCTACCTCAAAAAAAGAGAGAGAAAGATTTAGAGCAGGTGACACAGACACAGGGAAGGTCATATGAAGATGGAAGTAGATACTGGGGCAATGAAGCTACAATCCAAGAAATATCAAGGATTGTTGGCATCTGCCAACAGCCGGAAGAGATAAGGAAGGATTCTTCTCTACAACCTTCAGAGACAACAAAGCAAGAACCTGCTGACTTTTACTTCAGGCTTCTGCTCTTCCAAACCATGAAAGAATAAATTTCTGTTGTTTTAAACCACTCAGCTTGTGGTACTTTGTTGCAGCAGCTCTGGGAAACACACAGAGGGTAAAAACACAAGACAATGTTAACATGGCTTTCTGGTTCTTCAATCTTTTGGACAAATCCTGATTCACTGTTGCCTTTTCTTTATTCCTTCCAAACCTTGAATATAGATATTTCCCAAGGATTAGTCCCTTGGGACTAAGCTTATATATATTTTCCTACTGAGACTGAATTTGCCACTGCTATTTGGGAAAAGTCTCAAATTGATAATCTCACCAATCCTGCCTTTTCGACCGCTTTGTGGTATGACATTCCTTGATCATCATGCAAGGATCATTTACACAAAATTGACCTTGCTGAATTACTTTTATTTTTATTTTTTTTACATTGAACAGCAGACCTGTATTACAAGACTGAATTGCTTTTTTTTTTTTTTTTTTGAGACACAGTCTCGCTTTGTTGCCCAGGCTAGAGTGAGTGCCCTGGCGTCAGCCTAGCTCACTGCAACCTCAAACTCCTGGGCTCAAGCGATCCTTCTGCTTCAGCCTCCCAAGTAGCTGGGACTACAGGCATGTGCCACCATGCCCGGCTAATTTTTCTGTATATTTTTAGTTGTCCAAATTATTTCTTTCTTTTTTTTTAGTAGAGATGGGGTCTCGCTCTTGCTCAGGCTGGTCTCGAACTCCTGACCTTGAGCGATCCACCTGCCTCGGCCTCCCAGAGTGCTAGGATTACAGGCGTGAGCCACCGTACCCGGTCAAGACTGAATTACTTTTAAAACTGAGTTCAGCCAGGCATGGTGGCTCATGCCTATAATCCCAACACTTTGGGAGGCGAAACAGGATTGCTTGAGGCCAGGAGTTTGAGACCAGTTTGGACAATATAGCAAGACTCCATCTCTGGAAAAAATAAAAATATTAGCTGGGTCTGGTAGCAACTGCCTGTAGTCCTAGCTACTTGGGAGGCTGAGGTAAGAGGATCACCTTGAGCCCTGGGTTTCAACGCTGCAGTAAGCTATGATCATGCCACTGTACTCCAGCCTGGGCAAGAGAGAGAGAGAGACCCTGTCTTTTTTAAAAAAAAGTTACCTCACATTCCTCAAATTCTGGGTTCCTACCTTCTTCTACTAATTTTCATATTGCAGTTACTGCATTTAATATTAATATATGCTAAAAGAGCTATTCCATTATATGGTTACCATTACTTTTTGTACCACTAAGAAACAAAAATATAACTAAAAGATTATGAAATGTAATGTAACATAGCAGTCCCCAACCTTTCTGGCACCAGGGACCAGTTTCATAGAAGACAGTTTTCCCATGGATGGGGGTGGGGGGTTAGGGGGGAGGCAGAGCTCAGGCAGTGGTGCCCACGACGGGGAGCAGCTATAAATACACTTGCTCACCTGCCGCTCACCTCCTACTGTGCTGCTCTCGGTTCCTAAGTTTCATGGAAGACAATTCTTCCACTCTTCCACGGCAGTGGGTGGGGTGGGGAGAGGAGGGAAGGTGAAACTCTGCAGCTCTGTCCCTAACAGGCCATGGACCAGTACTGGTCTGAGGCCCAATGGTTGGGGACTACAGATGTAAGACACATCTGGATTCAGAGATAACAAAATATGAAAAATTGTGACTTAGAGTCAATAGAACATAATAAAAAGTATTACCACGATTTCCTAGTCATCAGAGTACTGTGACCTCTCCTATTCCTTCAATCTATATACTCAATATCATTAGGTATTGACTTTTTTTCAAAGTCTCACAGTATCTGTTTTCTTTATACACAGTTTTAGTCTTCATTCATGCCAAGATAACTACTATAACTAGTTTTTTTAGACTGTCTCCGCTCAACGAAATTCTCTGCATACCAACACCACACTAATATTCCTAAAATACCTACATATGTTTTATTTTTCATTCCCGTTCAGGTAGACCCTTAATACCACTGAGATAAAATCCAAGCTTACATGGCCTAGCTGTGGCACATACTGCTAGTCGCATATCCTGCTCTAATTTTGTTTGAGGCACTTCGCACCAAACTAATACACAGTATCTTCCCAGATTCCCTTGCAGCTAAGAACGATCATGTGACATAGTCTGGCAGAAGTTTTTCAGGGATTTCTGAGAACATCTGTGCTTTCCTGACCTAAGTACTGTCCTTTTGTACAGTACAAAGCTAAAAGTGAAGTGAGCACCTTGTAAACATGAAGCAATTAAGTATAAATAGGTAAAATGTATATATAAAACTGACAAAACTGAAGATGGTACATTAAAAATATACAAGAGGCCTAGGTCACCAATTACAGTGTAGATCCACTGTACTAGCTCTGGACTTCCTATTTCTGAACAACTTTACATGATAAAAATAAAATCCTTTTTGGTCAAGCCACTGCAGGAGGGCCTCTCTTACATGCAGTTAAATGCAGCCCTAAGGGAAACCAGCACTCAAGCCTTGTCGCAGACTGCTCTCAACCACACCTTTTTTGTCTTACCTCCCATTATGCCCCACATTTTCAGGCATCTGTGTTTATTCACATCATTTTGCACTGAATTCGCTGCTTACCAAACACACAGCCTTCTTCCACACCTTTGTGCTTGCGTACATGCTCTGTGCTTTTACACGTTTTCACAGAAATGCCATCCCTTTGCTCAAGCAAACTCCTACTTACTGCATTAAGGTCCAGCTTAACTATGTAGCATGAACCTGCTCATTCCTTTGTTCTGCCCTTACCGCTTTCTTCATACCTCTAGCCTAGCACTTTAATAGCTCATCGTAATCACTTATTCACACATCTACTTCCCCTATTAGACTATTAGGTCCTTCTTTGCAGGGACTATGTGTTTTTCTTTATATATCACCAATGTTTGGCACAGGGTAAGTTTCAAGTAAGTATCTGAATAAGGAATAAAATACTAACTGGGATTTTTTTTGCATTGAAAGTTAATCTCAGACTTTGTCCCATCAGATATTGTCCAAATATTTTTTCCTTCCCCAGTAGTAAGTTGTAAAAAAAAGAAACTGTAGTGCTAATAATAGCATCTGCAAAAATCCAGTTATCATGTATTACTCTTCCTTCTATTTTCTACAGGACTGAGCACAAAACCTCTTATCTAATAGGAACTTTGAAATGTTTGAATTAACTTTATACCATCATGAAAAACAAAGAAGACATTATACCTATAGAGGAAGACTGTGGACTAATCAGAAGGTCCTCTTGGACTTGTTCACTTCCTGGCACAGTCTGCTGATCACTCAGGGAACTCTGAGATGCACTGACAGGCTGGGACACTTCCTCGTGGACCTCCTCATCACTTAACCTCTCTACTTTGACCCGGACATCTTCTTCCGTACTCAGAGGCAAGGTAGTTTTTGTGCTTTCACAAGTCACGTAATCAGCAATTCTTCTACCTGTCTCAGACGGGCCAGGTAATTCTAAAGTCCGGGTATTTTCTGCCTGCTTAACCTTCTCAGGTTGAATCCTCCGATCAATTCCAAAAGGGAAAGTCCAGGGAAAAGCTAAAGAAGAGTCAACTGGCTGATTTCTATTTTCTGAGTAGGAAGCTGAAGAATTCAATACCTGGGGTGAACCCGTTTGTGTGCTACACTTTACAGGACTTTCAGGAGACATAACAATGTAGCTTTTGCGCTTTCTCCGGGATTCTCGGCAGACAGGAATGGTTCTTTCTACCACGCTGCACTCTGAAGACACTGGAGAAATGCTTCCATCTCGAGAAGTAAAATTGCAGTTAGAATTATTTTCTTGTCCAGCATCTAGACCCTTTTCTGGTTGGCTGTTGGGTGTATTCCACAAAATGCTTGATTTCATGAATTCTGAGCAGGTGCTAGCAACACTAAACATTTGCATATAGCTGGCTGCAGCTAGAACATCAATAATATTTTCTGTGTTAATTGACAAAGTGGCCGTGTAAGCATATTCTAAGAGGGGTATAAAGCCAGTCACGGTAACATGATGCAGATCCAACACATTCTTGTTCTCATCCTCTGCTTGGCCCACAAGTTTCGTGCGAAAGAAATCACTGCAAGCTGCTAGTACTACTTTATGTGCCCGGAAGATTTTGTCCTGGACACGAATAGTGATATCACAAAAATGTCCATCATTTCGCAGCATATTTAGCTTTCCAAGCATTTCCTGGCTGTGGGAAGAGGAGCTATGAGTAAATGTTTTCACACCCATCTTTTCCTTCCTCTTCTACAGATGCTCTTCAAGGATGCAAATGAATCAGAAATGTCCTAAAAAAATACATAAAATAAAGCATTAATTGATGGTTTAGTAGTTTAACTAGAAGGAGATTTAGATTATTTTCATGTGGCCAGTGTGCTAAATAAAAAAGTTGAAAGATGGCGGTGAGAAACTTCAAGGTAGGGAATGTATTAAAATACATTCTCCCTACCGGCCTTCCAAATTGTACAGTCAGTGGAATCAGCGAATGGCTTGAGCTGCAACAGTTTGTAAATAACAATAATTGTAGAGTGCTTTATATGTGCCAGACAGTATTCTAAATGCTTCACATTTGATAATTTATTGATTGTCATGGTATCTTTCAGTAGGTACATTATTTTCCTGTTTCTAAATGCAAGCATGCAGTGGGTAATGCCAGTTTAAACACTAAACAATCCGTTACATAATTGTCCCTCTGAATGTTCTATGCAGGTAAATGTACAGAGGAAAAGACAGACAGGGAAAGGGAAAAAGAGAAGAGAAGTGGAAAAGAAAAAAAAAAAGAGATTCTAAGATGAATGAAAAAGGTCACTGACTATTCTAATTTGAGAAGATAAAATGCTCAGGCTCGGACTGTCTGATATCACAATAGAAAGGATAAAAGGCATAAAATCCTGTGCTAAAGCAGCCAGGTAAGGACACTGAAATAATTATCTTGACCACAATGAGTGGTGACAGTTCAAATATAAACCTGCTCCACATATCCTTCCTGAACAGAACCAATCACAACGAGACACTGGACAGGTAGAACTGGTCTACTATGCAAACCATCATTTAACCTATTTGCTGATCTCTCTCTCATAGGAATGAGAGAAAAAGGAAGAAAATGTGAGCGCTATACACAAAGTGTGTTGTTCATTTGTTCCATCCCAAGAAACTGGTTTCTGCTTCCAAAGCCTGGCCCTCGAGAGTGCTTACTTTGCTGGGATCATGGGGGTGAGGGAGGAAGCATGCCTTCAGAGCAAGTGACACAGTCACAATCCAGGGACCATCTGCATGAACAGAGGTGTAAAAGCAAGAAATTAAACAGCAATTTAGAGAACATGTGCATCAGAAAGTTAAAATGAAACCACTTTAATCTTGGAATGGCTGAAGGCCCCAGCAACAGGTGCTGTACTACATTCCCAAGTGAGGGGCAAGGCCGCCTTTTCAAGGGGGTAGTGGACAACTATTTTCCAACCTTGAGTTCTATCCACCTTCCATGTTCAAAGATAAAAGATTAGAAAAGGTGCTCACTTCGGCAGCACATGTACTAAAACTGTAACGATACAGAGGTTAGCATGGTCCCTGCGCAAGGACACGCAAATTCGTGAAGCGTTCCATATTTAAAAAAAATATATATATTAGAAAAGGATTTTTGCTGAGAATAATCAGTGTGTTGTAAGTTCCAAACGCCATCCTAGTCCCTCCTACTCCCCTGCAATGGAAGGAGCTTTGAGGCATGTTTTGCCCTTTGTCTCAGGTCTACGGAAACTGTGACATACTTGGAAAAACTCTTAAGGACACAAATCCGATTTAAACATTGGCCAAGACCAAGCCAACGTCATATGAAAACAATACAGTGGGCTGGGCGTGGTGGCTCACGCCTGTAATCCTAGCACTCTGGGAGGCCGAGGTGGGAGGATCACTCAAGGTCAGGGGTTCAAGACCAGCCTGAGCAAGAGTGAGACCCCTTTTCTACTAAAAATAGAAAGAAATTAGCTGGAAAACTAAAAATATATAGAAAAAATTAGCCAGGCATGGTGGCGCATGCCTGTAGTCCCAGCTGCTTGGGAGGCTGAGGAAGAAGGATCGCTTGTGATAAGGAAAACCCTGATCTATTACTTGGCACATTAGCCACCTGAGATCCCCCACCCCTCATGGAAGACTCGCATCAGCATAATACTAACCTATTACCTGGCCCATCAACTAATCTATTACCTGGCACGGTGCATCAGCATAACACTAAATCTACTACCTGCTGCATCAGCATAACACTAAAATCTATTATCTGACACATCAACTAACCTATTACCTGGCAGGCATTAACCACCTGACCCCCCAGACCACCACAACTTAATAAAAGTGAGAAAACGCGGGTAGACGGTGTTCAGAACTTGGTGGCGGTGCTCGGAATTTGGTGGCGAGGCCCATCTGAGCCCGTCGGCGAATAAATTTTGATTCTCTGACTCTCCATGTGCCGCTCCGTGCGTCCTCAGGGATCACTTGCTGTAACACTTGAGCCCAGGAGTTTGAGGTTGCTGTGAGCTACTGACACACACGGCACTCTAGCCCAGGCAACAGAGCAAGACTCTGTCTCAAAAAAAAAGGCTACAACTAAGACAGGAAGGCAAGAAATAGAAAGGAGAACCAAAGAAGAGAGGGAACAAATAAAATGGCAGACTTAATACATAACATTATCAATAATTACCTTAAATGTAGTTTAAATAAAACTAATTAAAAGACAGTAACTGGCAGAAAAGAATACACACACACACACACACACACACACATATGCAAATAAACATGAGCTAACTATCTGCTATCCATAAGATACTCACTTCAAACATAACCATATATGTAGGCTGAAAGCAAGAGGATGAGGAAAATATAAAAATGCACTGCTTAATGAAGTACCTACTTGATACATGTGGTTATTTTACTTAAATAAGATTGAAAATTCAGTTTCTGAGTTTCACTTATCACATTTCAAGTAGTAGTATTAAAAATCAGTTTTACTGTATTGGTGATATGCCTTATTACTTTATTTATAAAAATGTCTCCAAAAGTCTACTATAAACTAAAAAGCCTACATCACCTAAGTTATTTAATAAGCAACAGTTAAGGTTTGTATTTTATTATACCAAAATATACACAAAATTTACCATTCTATTTTTAAGTGCTGTGTTCAATGGCATTAAGAACATTCGCATCGCACGATCATCGTAACTATCCATCTCCAGAACTCTCCCATCATCCCACGCTGACATTCAGTCCCCAGTAATAATAACTCCCCACTTTTTCCTCCCCTAATTCCTGGTAACCAATGTTCTCTGTGAATTTGACTATTCAAGGTACCTCACATAAGTGCAATTACTCAATATTTGTCCATTTATAGCTGGCTTATTTCACTTCGCAAAACGTTCTCAAAGTTCCTCCATGTTGTAGTGTGCGTCAGAATTTCCTAAGGCCGAATAATATTCTTTTTACATATACAATAAATTCTGTTTATCTGATAGACACCTGGGTTTCTCCCACAGGTTTTAAATCCCTGGTTTAATTAATGCAAGCGAGGTTTGAATCACAAATTCAGACAATCTCCAGGTACAGAGGAATCTTTGAGGCCGTCTAGTCCCACGGTCTTCTAGCTTAAATCATTTGACTGAAGTTACTCCAATCATAAAATTCTCTTAAGCATTTTGCAGTATATCTTGAGTATGGGTGGCTACCACTTTAAACTGTTCATATTTCTTTTTCAAGTTGGCAATTATCATCTGTATTTTAATTAACCTATTTACCCATTAACCTATTTAACCATGACATACGTGACAACTGATATTCAGATATGTGCCATATACCTCCATAGGCGAGGACAGATTTTTTTTAAATTGTGCTAAAATATGTAACATACAATTTGCCACTCTAACCATTAAACGTACAGTTCATTGGCATTAAGTACAATCACACTGTTGTGCAACCAGCACCATTACCTATTTCCAAAACTTTTTCACTGGCTAGGCTAGATTTTTATAAAACTAAAAAAAATGCAGAGAATAAAGGCAAATAGCACCACAGAGTTTATTTTGGCATGGTTACAGCAAAAGAATTTTACAAAGTGTGTGAGACATAAATTCATCCATTTAAACTATATCAAAAGTTTTTTCATTTTTATATAAAGGAAATAAATTTCATGTTCAATCTGATTTTTGAAAATTAAGTTTTATTTGACAATGAAAAAGAATCTTGATTTTTTTTGTTTTCTACCCCACAGATATTAAAAAGGCAAGCAAACATGTAGGTAAAATTTTTTCACAAATGTAATATTAGAATTCATGGAATTTATAGAATAACACTGCATGTGATGTTACCACAAATTTTCTCATTGTACCATTCTTGTTTTTAGGCAATATGGATATATAACTCTCACACTTTGTTTACTCATCCTTCTCTTATTAAAAATTAATGGATAGGCCGGGTGTGGTGGCTCACACCTGTAATCCTAGCACTCTGGGAGGCTGAGGCGGGTGGATTGTTTGAGCCCAGGAGTTCAAGGCCAGCCTGAGCAAGAGCGAGACCCTGTCTCTACTAAAAAAAAATAGAAAGAAATTATCCGGACAACTAAAAAAATATATATATATAGAAACAATTAGCCGGGCATGGTGGCGCATGCCTGTAGTCCCAGCTACTCAGGAGGCTAAGGCAGGAGGATCGCTTGAGCCCAGGAGTTTGAGGTTGCTGTGAGCTAGGCTGATGCCATGGCACTCTAGCCCAGGCAGCAGAGTAAGACTCTGTCTCAAAAAAAAAAATGATCTCCTCCTTTGAGGACCCTGAGTAAAGTTGGTCAAGAAGAGGCCTTCAGATAGCAGCTTTGGAAATCACCAGTCTTTATAGATAGTATGAAAAAATTTCTGCTTTGATATAGTCAATATTATTTTGTTTCTAGAGGAAACTTACGCAGGCTATGGGTTATGATGCTGGGATTGAGCTGGTTGGTAGTTTTCATTCTGTTATACTATAACTATTATTATTCATGGCTTGACTGTCATCTTAGAGGCAAAAAAGATAAAGGATAGAAGAACAGATTGAAAAAGAAGCAATATTTTTCCCCCTCAAATGGGAAAAAACACACAGAAATAAAATGAAAGAACTGGAATTTTAGCACTTAAAGGGAGCAGAAGAAATTATAGTTGAGGAAACGAAGTTAAGTTTAGCTCAACAAACATTTATCGGGTATCAGATACCTGTGGTAAAATCCACAAAGGTTGACAAAGTCAGCAGAGCTAAGAGTAGAGCACAGATTGATTCTCTGAGTCCACTGCTTTGTCCAAAAATCAAAGTTAGAAACAGGACTTGAACCCTAACCAGTCTCTCTAAGTTACCAATCCTTCTAAATTACAAGTATTCCTCCTACTGATTTAATAACAGTATAAGAATAAGTCTGTTTCTATAAAGGAACAATTGTGTGTGTGTGTTTTTTTTTTTTTGAGACAGAGTCTCACTCTCTTGCCCGGGCTAGAGTGCCATGGCATCATTCTAGCTCACAGCAACCTCAAACTCCTGGGCTCAAGCGATCCTCCTGCCTCAGCCTCCCAAGTAGCTGAGACTACAGGTAGGCACCATCACACCTGGCTAATTTTTTCTATTTTTAGTAGAGACAGGGTCTCACTTTTGCTCAGGCTGGTCTTGAACTCCTGACCTCAAGTGATCCTCCCGCCTCAGCCTCCCAGAGTGGTAGGATTACATGCATGAGCCTCCGTCCCTGGCCAGGAGCACTTGTTTTTATTAGAATAAAAATCTTATTACTTCTATTAATAAAACTCATATTCAGTCTGTTCAAACCAGTAAATCAACTGTCCTAAAAGTGGCAAACTGCTTTAATACCACTAAAGAAAATAGACTATGGGAAAAAGTTACGGCTCGTTACAGTAAACACTTTTCTAAATTGTCAAACTGATAGAAAGGCAAATTCTATAACAAACTGAAGTTTTTTAAAAAAACAAAAGAAACTGTTATGAGCCAGAATTTTAAAAGTTGAGTCTTAGTTGTAGTATGTACTGCCAAACAACCACAACCTAAGGAGAAAAGAGGCTGTGAAAATGGAAAACATCAACCTAATCTGATTATCTGAATGTCCCAGAAAAATAGTTACTTTTCAATCTGTAAATATAAAAAATCTACAATAGGCCGGGCGCGGTGGCTCACGTCTGTAATCCTAGCTCTCTGGGAGGCCGAGGCGGGAGGATTGTTTGAGCTCAGGAGTTCGAAACCAGCCTGAGCAAGAGCGAGACCCCGTCTCTACTAAAATTAGAAAGAAATTAATTGGACAACTAAAAATATATAGAAAAAATTAGCCGGGCATGGTGGCACATGCGTGTAGTCCCAGCTACTCGGGAGGCTGAGGCAGGAGGATCAATTGAGCCCAGGAGTGTGAGGTTGCTGTGTGTTAGGCTGACGCCACGGCACTCACTCTAGCCCGGGCAAAAGAGTGAGACTTTGTCTCAAAAAAAAAAAAAAAAGACTTTCTTAATCCTACCAGATAACAAAGAAATAGACTGAGTAAAAATCCTTACACTGCCCTTCTCTTTGAGAGCGTTGGCTAGGTTGCAGTAAGCATCAGGGAAATGTGGTTGAAGTTCAATAGCTCGCCTGTAAGTGTCTATTGCCAGATCTATAAGGCCTTGCTCATAATACACACAAGCCAGGTTGCCGTGCACCACTGCATGATTTGGACTCAAGCTCAGGGCACGAAGGTAAGCTGCCACAGCTCTGTAAATAAAGACAAGACACACACACACACACACACACACACGCAAATGCAAATAATTTTTAATGGATGCTTTGTTACAATCAATTCAAGCTGCACTATACCAAAATATATCACAATACTATACTTTAACCTCAAACCAAAATTGCACCTTTATAAAACGTATTTTTATACTAAGAAATTTTCAGAAGAACAATGAAGCATATTTTTTAAAAAAAGAAATTTTCTACTCCCACATAATAGGCTTTCCTTTGACAACAACAAAAAAAGTTGTAAGTCAGGATTTACTTAGCTTTCTGAATCAAATCAAAGGAATAATTTAGTCTAAAAAATAACCATTTGAACAGTTCTACAATAAAGGAAATTGCAACTAAACTCCCAGTGAGAAGGATAATGGCTTTGAGGAAAGCCAACAATGAAAAGTCAGGCAACAATACCTACAAATAAAAGGTAACACAGCAGACATCACGGGCAAGGAAAAACAACACATTAGAGAAGGAAAATGTGTTTCAACGGACCATTATCATAATTTAAGTCCAAACTCTCAAGTATCAATACAACAGACTGAACAAAATTTATTAAACAGAACATTCTCTCACCTGTCAAAAATGCGTGCCTCTTTCAAGACATTTCCTAAATTGATATAAGCATCCAAAAAATTTGGGTCAAGGGTGACAGCCTAAAAATTTCAAGACAGTTAACTTAGAGCAAGTTAGGATTTTGCCAGATTAACTTCCCAGTTAAATATTTTTTTTATTCTGAGGTCATTTTCAACCTCCAATTACATTCCCTAGTATAGTTAAATCTTATTTCATTTTTAAAACCCAATTTATTTAGTACCTTTTCATTATTTTTATAAACCTCAATTTTATGAAAACAACTTCTCTTCTCATGTTCTCATGAGCAAAATGGGTCCTGAAGGAAAAAATTTAAAAGTGTATCTTCTTCAATTTTATCGAGCTGAATACTTCTAAAGATTGTCCGTATTTTATTTACAATTAATTAACCAGTCTAACTCTTCTAATGGCACAAAGAGGCAACAAGCTCTTACTGAAAAGGAATCATATACCTCAGTTGCATATATACAACTGTATACTCAGCAAGACCTTAGTAAGATATATTATTAGAACTATATACTCGGTAAGACACAATACTTCAAGGAGATACTAACCATTAAATGATGTAATCTGAATAACTCAGAAGTTGTCTTAAAATATGGCTGGAAGTATCTAGAGCAGTGATCCTCAACCTTGGCAGTATATTAAGAATTCACCTCCCGGCCAGGTGCAGTGGCTCACGCCTATAATCCTAGCACTCTGGGAGGACGAGGCGGGTGGATTGCTCAAGGTCAGGAGTTTGAGACCAGCCTGAGAAAGAGCAAGACCTCGTGTCTACTAAAAATAGAAAGAAATTATCTGGACAACTAAAAATATACATATAGAAAAAATTAGCCGGGCATGGTGGCGCGTGCCTGTAGTCCCAGCTACCCGGGAGGCTGAGGCAGGAGGATCGCTTGGGCCCAGGAGTTTGAGGCTGGCTGTGAGCTAGGCTGATGCCACGGCACTCTAGCCCAGGCAACAGAGCCAGACTCTGTTTCAAAAAAAAAAAAAAAAAAAAAAAGTATGCAAAATCTTTCTGAATTTTTAAAAATATACTTTCATCAATTTAAGTAGGACCATATCACCTGGGGCAGGACTATTAGAGGCAGTGCTGGGCACTTATTCAGTTGATTTATTAGAATATATCAAAATTTCTTATTAAGACAAAAGCAAGAGTCTATGTTCATTACTAGAAA
>CAUYSK010032454.1:0-15190 GCA_963575035.1 Avahi laniger | reverse complement strand
ATAAGTGGGGTGAATTACTGTTCATTCTGTTGGGTTGCATTTGTTGCTTTGTTTTCTGTCTTGAGCCATTGTGGAATCTAGCCTTTGATCTTTAACTTTTGAGTGGTTTCACATTCGAGAGTGTTTATTGTGCTGATCCTTGTGTAATTCTGTTTTGAGCACTTCTTGGAGAGCTGGTCTTCTCTTGGTGAATTCCCTCAGTCTTTGCTTATCTGAGAATGTCTTTATTTCTCTTTCATATATGAAACTTAGTTTTTCAGGGTACAAGATTCTAGGCTGGGCAGTATTCTGTTTCAGAAGAGTGAGAATGGGGCCCCAGTCTCTTCTTGCTTGTAGGGTTTCAGTTGAGAAATCTGGAGTTATTCTGATGGGCTGTCCTTTGTATGTTACTTGTTTCTTTTGCCTTACAGCTCATAGAAGGGCCTCTTTAGGTGGCTATTTTGGTCAATCTGATGACTGCATGACGTGGTGTCTTCCTATTTGCATTGAATCTCCCTGGGGTTCGTTGAGCTTCTTGTACCTGTATATCTAGATTTTTAGAAAGGCCTGGAAGGTTCTCTTCTATTAATTCTTCAAATAGCTTATCTAGCCCTTGAGTGTTTTCTTCTTCACTTTCTGGAACCCTTATCACCATCAGATTCAGTTTTTTCACATAATCCGACATTTCTTGTAGGCTTATTTCTTTTCTCTTGATTTTCTGCTTGATTTCTGTGACTGACTTATTTAATTGGAAGGAGTTGTCTTCAATCTCTGAGATTCTTTCTTCTGTTTGATCTACTCTGTTCTTGAGGCTTTCCACGGTGTTTTGTAGTTCCCTGTATAAGTCTTTTATTTCCAGGAGATCGGTTTGATTTTTCTTTAATATTTCAATTTCTGTAGTGAATTTTTCTTCCAAGTCCTGGATTTTTTTTGTGGTTTCTTTGTGTTGGTGATCCATTTTTTCTTGTATATCATTCAGTTTTCTTGCAATCCATGTTTGAAATTCTTCTTCTGTCATTTTAGTGTTCTGAATTTAGTTAATGTCCATTGCTGGGGAGCTGTTGTTCCTCTTTGGGGGTGTGCTTTCCGTTTGAGTCTTCATATTTCCAGAGTTCTTTTGCTGGTTCTTTCCCATCTGGATCAGTTGTTCCTTCTTGTCTTTAAATTTTTGTTTGGATAATGACACGCCCCGTTTAGTCTCTGAGCCAGTAGGTGGTGTTTGTGGGTGAGATTCGACCACACCCTTTATGATGAATCAGTAGATGCAGTAAAAGGGTGTGCAGGATGACCTCCCTGTCAGTAAGTGGCACTTGAAGGGAGGAGCGAGCTGTGGTGCTGTTTTTAGGTCTTGTAGCTAGCTCTTATTCCTCTAGAGAGGCCCTTTTGTGCCTTGGGTGGTGGGTGGGGCCCTGGGATTTCCAGGTGTGTCCTTATTCTCCCCCTCAGTGGGAGAAGTGAGTCTGGGTGGGGCTGGGTTGAGCAAGCCTGTCCTCAGGCTCCACAACTGCTGCTAGCAGGTTCAAAGGTCTACTCTTTGTTTCTGTGCAAAGCTGCCTGGAGGGGCTGAAATGGGTCCACTCAGCTGAAACTGTTGGCTTGGGGGCTGGGGCTGTCCAAGATATGCACTCTGGAGCAGGTCTCACTCCCCTCCACTCTCCCCCTCTCCGTGGCCTCTCCCAGGCCTTTGCCAGCAAGCGGGACCTGAGGCCGATGGATGGCCCCTGGCTGTGACATGGGCTGGGAGTTCCCTACCCAGGATTGTAACCTGAGCTGTCCTTATTCCCCCCCTCAGTGGGGGCAGGACCAGGAGTGAGTCTGGGTGGGGCTGGGTTGGGTAAGCCTGCCCTCAGGCTCCACAGATGCTGTTAGCAGGGGTCAAAGTTCTGCTCTTGTTTCTGTGCAGAGCTGCCTGGAGGGGCTGAAATGGCTCCACTCAGCTGAAAGTCTGGGCTTGGGAGATGGGGCTGTCCAAGACCCACACTCTGGAGCAGGTCTCGCTCTCCTCCAATCTCCCCCTCTCCGTGTCCTCTGCCAGACCTCTGCCAGCAAGCAGGGCCTCAGGCCGATGGATCTCCCCTGGCCGTGATGTGGGCCGGGAGGTTCTCCACCCAGGATCGTAGCCCGAGCTGGGTGCACAACCCTTTATCAGGAGGTGGGTTGCCAGTCAGGCATGCTGATCTGCCCCCAAAGGCACATACCCTTCAGTAGGCTCTTTCACAGATCTCTCCTCCGTGCCCCAGGGCAGTGCGACCATGACCTGGGCATATGGGGTCTGGTCTGCAGGCCTGACTCCTGGGCCCCGGAGATCAATCCCCAACCCTGCCAGGGGGAGAGGTGCTGGTCTTGAATCACCCACAGGGTACCCAAGCTGGATCGATTTCACTCCACCTCGGGATTTGCCCCACCCTCCTGGAGTCCCCAGGCAAGCAGCACCCAGGAGGGCTGGCGAGTAGGGAACTCGCAGTCTGAGTACCCCTCAGTTTGCTGTAGGGCCACAAAAGGAAAGGTCTCGTTCCTTGGAGATGCCTCCGTGTGATGGCTAAATTGTCTTTCTGGGCATGCATGGGTAGGGAGGGGGAAGGAGAGAATGGAGCACTATGGAGTCTGCCGATAGGCTCGGGTCTGCACCCGGGGAGGTTCCCCGAGGGGGCTGGGAGCCCAGCGCTGAGTCCGCAAGAGGCCACTGCTCACTGGTGGCAGCCGTCTCTGAGCTGGTGTCCGCAGGTCTCTCCAGCCGCTCAGGAGCCCACCAGCAGTCCGGGATGCCAGGGAGGGGGAAGTTAACCGCTCCACCTATCCTTGTCGCTGGTCTCCAAGCCTCTCGGGACCTTTTTCCTTCCAGTTCTGCTCCGCAACATCTTCCTGTGGAGTCTCCTGTAGTCTCAGGCACGCTTTCTTCTGACCCTCACCTGATCTATGTTTCTCTGCTTGCTTATTTTTTTTTCTCTTTCTTCTAAAAATTTGCCTTTTTTGAAGAGACCTTCTGACTGGCGGCTTGTCTCATTCGCCATCTTGGCTCCTCCTGGCCATACCATTTTGCATTCCCACCAGAAATGAATGAAAGTACCTGTTGCTCCACATCCTCTCTAACATTTGGTGTTGTCAGAGTGCTGGATTTGGGCTATTAGCTGTGTAGTGGTATCTCGCTGATGTTTGAGCACTCATTTTTGAAATATCTGATAGGATATTATAATCCTCATGTTACAGTTGAGGAACTTGAGCGTTAAAAAATGTACACACCTCAAACTAGCCACCATAAGCTTGAGTCAAGATTCAAACCCAAGTTGGGTGAATTCCACAGGTCATACTTTATACCATTATAATATCTCTTGTCTTTTCACTTGTATTATGTTATTTGCAAATCCTATGAATGATATACTTCAATTACACCACCATAAAAACTAAGTAATCTTTGATCAAATATTCCTGTAAATACAAATACGAAACTTAAAGCTTAAATCCGAATTGACTAAATCTTTATACCATCATGAAGCGATGATGTTTTAAATTGGTGAACAAAGCATTTATAGTTTCCAGATTGAGAATAATTTCCATGAACAAATTTTTATTTTCATCATGTTCTATTGTGTGTATGCATATATGTATACACAGTTACACAGACATGCAGATACAGACACACACACACACAGATCCCTTTCCTCTTATGCCATGTTGGAACTTCCCAGAGACAGTTAAAATCGGCTACCTAGTATCCGTAAAGTATCAAAATAAAATTACACTTAATTGAGACTCTAGAGCTCCTAACTGTCATGAAGAGGCAGCAGTTAAGAAGCATGGAAGTCACAGAATCTCAGGGCTCCTTCCCAGCAATTCCACACTCTTGCTCCAATTCAAATACCATGAATAGATAAAGTCATCAGGAGCTAATTAGTCCCTGTGTAAAGGAAAGACAAAGGACAGAATTCTAAGAAACGAAAACAAAAAAACTCCCAAACAACAACAACAAATCATTTGAACCACTGGGTAGTTTGAGTACATGAAAATTGTGAAGTAAATTAATTAGCTTTGCATCGATTGGTATCAAAAGTCATTAGTCCTGCACTGCAAGCAAATCTCTAGAAGTTGGAGATGTGTGAAAGAAAAGACTGGAAAGGAAATCAATCTCTGCTCTTCAACGCTGATGCTTTAAAGGGTCCCCGTTGTATAACTCAGCCAGAAGCGTTCCAGAGGGAAGAACCCATGGATTTATATCTGCCATATGTGTCACTGAGCACAAATACATCTGATAAATAATTGAAGCTCAGTAGAGGAAACCCCTCCATTGTGCAGGCGTGCATCACACGTGCTGAAGAACAGTTGGAAGGGAAGCAAAGTGGTCAAGTTTCCCAGCTGAATTTCCATCGGGCATCCCGCTCATCAATTAGGTCATTATTCTGCCTTATCAATTATCAGAGCTCATTGTCTCAAGAAATCCAGGTGCTAGCATCATACATATTCAGCAAATCTAGTTTCCCTCTCTCCCATACCACAGAGCACTTTCCTCAAGTTCAAGCACAGGGCAGGGCATGATGCAGATCTTATTTTATTGAATCCTCACAATCTTGTGATTTTTACACATGAAGAAGCTGAGGTCTGGGGATGGAGAATCATTTATCACGGGCCGTAAAGCTAGTCAGTGGTAGAGCTGGAATTTGAACCCAGGTCTAGAAAACTCTTGAGTCCATATTATTGCCATACCAGGCTCCCTCCCTATAAAAACTATTGCATTAATTGAGCAGGGAGGAGCTGGACTGCCCTGAGGCTTTTGGTAATAAAGGAAGGGAGGCTAAGAAGCTCTTTCAGCTAAGTCTCTTATCCAATAGTACTTTTGTAGAAAGAGAAAATGTTCTCTGCTAGAATGCTTCCATTGACAGGGAGCTCTCCACCTCAAATAACTGTACACCTAATTATTGGAAAGATTTCAGTTTACCTTTCTATAACTCTATCCAGTGATTGTCACTGTGGCTTCTGAAGCAGTTTGATTCAATACTGATTGAGCTCAGTACTTGGATCTATAACAACTGTAACAGTATACAGTATCTGCCTCTCTCAGTGCCCAGGTGAGGACTTAGTGAGTGTTAAAATGGGCCTGGTACATGGTAAGCATTGGCCAATGTCAGTTATAAAAATTTTACTGATTTTATTTGGTAAATTATTTTTAAAAATGCAATAAACACCAATGAATGACACATACAATACAAAAGCTTTGACCCTGACAATGACCCCCATCCACCCATATCACCCTCTCCCAGTTTATCTCATTGTTGCCAAGGTAATTAACATCCTCAGTTCCAAGTTTATCCTTTTTATATGGTTTGATTGCATGTATAATTGTTTCCAAAATGCTTTATAATCTAAATTGTTTTTAACTTTATAAAAAGAATAAAATCCTCATTTATTCTTATGTGATCCTCACAAGCTTATTTTCCCCCCAAAATATTTCATTATGAAGAAATTAAAAGTCACCTACAATTGAATAATAATGAACCACTACATATTAAAATCTAAATTTATATTAGAAAAAAAACATAGGCCCAAAATTAACAAGCTAAGTGTCAGTCTTATGTGTGTAAAAATAAATAAATAAATAAAATAAGTCTATACTTAGCAAAAAAAAAAAAAAACCCACAATAAACATGAGCACAAATTAATGAAATAGAAAACAAATACTGGCTAGAGAAAATCAAAAAACTCAAAAGCTTCTTTGATAAAATTTATAAAATATTAACAGAAAAACTTTGTCAATACTGATTAAAAGAAGGTGAGAAAAAACGTGTTTTGAATGATAAAATGAACATAAATTCAGCTGAAATAAGATAATGAATATTATCTACAACTATATGTCAAAATTTAAAAATTTAGATGAAATGGATAAATGCCTAAAAATTTATGACTTATCAGAATGGACACCAGAAATAAAAAAAAGCTTATATAGTCCTGTGACTATTAAAGAAATAGTTGTTAAAAATATTTTTGCAAAGAAACATTATACCAGATGGTTTTACAGGCAAGTTTTTCGAAACGTTCAAGGAAGAGATCATTCCAATTTTACGCAAACTTTTCCAGACAACAGAAGAAAGAAGATTATTCCCCATAGATCCTATAAATCAATACAATCTTGTTATCAAGACCAGACAAAAACATTATAAGAGAGGAAAATTACAGCCCCATTTCACTAATGAACACGCATGCCATTCTTCTTAGTGGTCTACTCAATTGTAAGCCATAACAAACTTATTTCCAACACACAAGTAGCAGTGTAACATTACAGCAAGATTACATTATCTTCAGCGCGTACCATTTTTCTAGTTGTATGATATAGGAATGTTATCTAATTTCCCTTAGTCTCAGTCTCCTCCTTTGCGAAATGACTTTTCATAATATCTATTGAATACTGTGAGCATTAATGAGGGAAACAATATAAAGCCTTTAACTCAGTGTCTAGAAATAATAATAAGCAATAATGAGTTATAGCCTCTGTTTCTCAAGTACTTAATGCCTTGGCTGAATATTTTTTTAAAAAAATTCTCCTTTAATCCTCACAACCACACTGAGAGGTAGAGATTATTATCCTCAGTTAAAGGATGAAGAAATTGAGTCCAGAGGAATTTCAACAACTCCCCCAAAGTCACACAACTTGCAAAAAGCCATGCTAATATAATAATCACATGCAGTCTCTGAACACCAACGTGCAACGGGTCCTTCCAACGCAGAGGCGATTTTAACAGCTGCTATGGGGGACACGGCACTTCCTCTGAGAGGCACTCGAGTTCCTTCCGCAAGGCAGAGGATGTGTTCACCTTTTCGGGTGAAGCAGTTTTCAAGTTGGGGTTTGATTTGTGACATGTGAGATTAAATTGCAGCATTTCTAATGGAAAGGCTTCAGAGGGCAGGAGTGAGTGATACACTGTCATTCCTCCATTCCCTGCCTGAGGAACCCTGAGTGCTAATGAGATCAGATATGTCACAGCAACTCCCTGTACCTCTGCCACAGACTCCAGGTCAGAAGGTTTTTGTTTTTTCTTTTTTTTTTTTTTTCTGGCCACTTTCCTGTCCACCTGGAACTCCCTATCAGGTTCCTGATCTATGAGATTTATAATAATTTATCTTAAGCAGGGCTTGTGATTTTATTCCATTAAGGTTATCAGGAATGTTGCCAATAACCCATTTCATATTTTCATAGGACAAGATTATTTATACAAACAAGCAAGCTGAGAAAAATAAAATGAATGAGTTTTCAACTTGGAAAAGAGGTAAGTGGTAGGAAACTTACAAGGCTTAGGGACTCCACTGGCCTGAAAAATCAGTAGGAGAGAGACACTGTTCCACTCTACTCTTTCCTCAGAGAAGCCTGCCTATTGATTAGACATGGAGAACTAACAGAGATTCAAGAGTCAGTTTGCCCTCTGAGTGTGGAAAATACCGCCACCGTTAAAGATTACACAGTGACATCATTTAATACTATGCTGTGCAAGGTGCCTTTGTTTTCTTTTGTATCTTAAGAGGCTTTATGCTTGTCTTTGTACTATTGGTACCTTGGGAAGCAAAACAACAAGAATGTATTTCTCACCATTTATGTCTGTAGCAATACTGGGAACTGCGAATGCTAACATATTTTTAAAGAGCATTGATAGAGAAAACCAGATGGTGAAAGAGGGCACTGAGCAAGCCTGGAGGCAGAAAGGGTTTGAGTTGAACCCCCGAGCACCACCTGCTGGTCCCCTGACACCGAAGCCCATAGCCGACTCCCCTAGAGGGGCTGAGCAGCACATGCAGTTGGCTCAGCTGAATATTATTAACTGATTTCTATCTTCAACTGTGCTTAGACACAGCCCTGGATACAGAGAGATAATGAAGGGAGAGCAAATGGAAGTGAGTAGATGGCAAAGAAACATTTGCTCATCCTACATAGGTGTGAATGTGTCATGAAAAGCATCTGGGAGTTTCCCAAATCCATCCCTCGGTGAAATGGCGTAAATGGCAATCTTCCCCTCCTTTCCTATCTTCCCTTCCCCTTCCCTCCTGGGGAGAGACAATGGCATCTGAGGAAGCAGGTGGTGAGAGGGAGGGGTGTCTTGTGGAGGTGGGTGGTGATGGCAGCTTGCCCTGCAGAGGAAGACGCAGGGCAGTGTCGGGAGGGGGTGCCGCATGGATGTGGGGACAGCAATTGTCTAGTCTTAGGAAGCAGAGAGGATGAGGGGTACAGAGGTGGTGGGCAGGGAAGGCTAATATTGAGCAAATGAGTATAGATATTGAGGATGATGGGAGCCAAGTTTCTCACTGTTTCAGAAGGTATTTAGAAGTGTGCAAGGGGGAAAGACTTGGATTTGAATTGGAAATACAGATAGAACTCATGGGGCGTATGTGTAAACACATACACAGCATATAGAAATAGTAAGTGTACATGTGGACACATATGCATGTATCTCCCAGCTCTGTGTGTTGAGTGGGTCTAGAAGCAATGACATCACAGGAACAGCAAGCACACCGAGCACCTAGATTTTAGCCTCTAAAACCATCCTCCACTGAATGGAACCAGGGCTGCTTGGAGAAATGGCTGATTCCAAGGCTGACAGGGAAAGTGTAAGATGATCCTGGAACATCTTCTTTTGCACCAGAATGTAAAGAAATGCTCACAGAATGACAGAGAGACCTGGCAAACACCAGCGTGACCAGGTGATCAAGTGGGGAGATGGCCAGTGTAGCTGCCTTACGGTGTGAAATGCTGAGAAGAGCTCAGCATCGTCTCTGTGGAATTCCTGCCAAGAAGGCGCACACGAATACGTGACTTGTCCATTATAAAGAAATTTTGAAAGATCCAGATAGAGAGTCATCCTCTAGGGAAAAAGACCTATATTCTTTAGGACAGAAAAATGTGAGACAGGGAAAGACAGAGAAACTGTTCCCGATTGAAGGAAACTGATGAAAAATGACGATTAAATGCAATGTGTGTTTCTGGATAGGATCCTGGATCAGTAAAGAAAAAGGGTCAATGTTGAGACAGCTGGCAAGTGTGAGTGGCGTCTGTGGACTGAACAGCAGTGCCGTATCAGCGTTGATTCCTGATTGGGAGGGTTTCCATAGTAGTAATGAGAAGAGGCTCCTTGTTTTGGAAAGGTAAACACCTCAGGGTTTGATACGGGAGATCATATCAGAAAAAGAATATCTGTCTACCTATCTATTTACCTATTGGAGAGAAAAAGAATAAATGAATTAAAATGTTACAAGTGGGGTAGTCTGGGTAAAAGGGATACAACCGTTCTTGCCACTGTTCTGTAGGTTTCAAACAGCTTAAAAAAATACTAAAAGTGTTGATCTCTGGAAAGAAGAAAACAGCATAAATTTAAGGGAAAACTCTGTTATACATGTTTAGAATCCCTTCTGGGCTTTCCATTATAAGATGTATGGATCCAAAAGAAGACCCTTTTTTGGGAAGAATTGATGAGCAGGATGCAAATGAGAGCAGCCAAAGCAGAGCCAGGTGACTTGACTTAAGGAAAATTCAATATAAGAAGGGAGAGAAGGGTGCCTGAGTATGTAAGGAAAAAAAAAATTGATTCTTAGATACTGAGAGAGTGTGAGCTTACAAGCAAGTGGATAGTTGCCACAGGGAATGAAACTTGTAGGAAAAGAAGGATGTTAGAGAAAAAAGTTGAATAAAATTTGAAGTATTATGTGTAATATAGTCTTTCCATTATTCCAAGACACTGTCAGTAACATCCACACTCTACATCGACACCGTTAGGACATATGTGTTTGTTTATCTAGTTCGTTAGTGTGATGGCAAGTGTGAGACTAACTGAAGAACAGGTTCCAGGTGAGCACAGAGCAGTCCAGAGTGAACAGGTATATTTGGGCTCCCTGTGAAAAGTGAGATGAAACGTATACACCAATAGTTCTAATACATTGTAAAAAACAATAAGGAGGAGCCACTAGAGAGTGGCAGATACAGTGAGCAAGGATGTCAGAGGATGGAAGGAAAGAAAATGTTTGTATTCCCTGAGCTCCTTCTCTGAGCCAGGAGGTAGGAATTAGATGTAGAATTGCAAGATATGAAGATCCAATAATGGGCCAAGATCCTCCAGCTAGGAAACGGCAGAGCCAAGATTCGACCATCGGTTTGTAGGACCCAAAAGATCATATTTATTTTATCACAGTGGGCTGTCTTCTGCCTGGGCTTGTAGAGGAGGAATAGGGCAAGGGAACTTTGATGGCGAAGGCTTCATAGAGGAAGTAGCACTGAGCATAATCTTGAAACGGGGTTTGCCCGGCTGCCGGGAGGAGAAGAATGGACTCCTGGCAGCAGGTGAAGTAAACACAAGCACATGGAGATGAGGAAGCATGGGTGGTAGCCAGAGGGCAGCACAATCGATTCCAAAGATGGCTAAAATGCAAGACTATCCATTTCATGACAAATATAGACACCAAGACCACATGCAAAGATAAGGGTGAGGAATATTGAGCCTCTGGTGATACTGATTGGAGGCTGTGGGACAGACAGCCTTGGCAACACTTTTGTGTAACATGCTCTGAAGCTTGAGGCCAAAACCATGTGGGCACGAACTCACAGGGAAACATGTATTTTTCAGACGTCATTTAAGGAAGGCAATGCCTGAAAGACTGAAGGGCTCAGTGCTAACTTTCAGGGTGTTATTTTTGAAACTGCAGAAACTTCCAGTTTGGATACATTTTCTTAAAAATTTCTTCCATCATTATTAGCACTTCTGATGAATAATCACATCCCTAAAAATATTTCCTCCTTAATAATGCACAAATGAGGTCTCTTTACTGAGGAGGAGCAAGAAAAGGAAGGTGATGAATTGCAAATCAATCATAATTTATGCAGATGTTCTACTGAAAACTACATTCATCATCTTTTCCAGATAGTATCACATGAATTTCCTTCAAGTGCAAGAAGTCTGTCTTCATAAATTGGACCTTAATTTATTTGTCTAATCAATATATTTTTATGCCAAAAATTCAAATAGTAAACAATGCAGTTGAAGAAGAAATTATAAAGTAGAAGAACATGAACCATGGTACTTAGAAGAAAAAAAAATAGCCAAATATATTACCTTTGGCCTTTATTCTGTTTTAAACTGTTTCCCCCACCCCCCTAAAGGACTATGTGATGTAATTGGTCCTAATCATGAAGACTATGAACACAAAAATCCCAAATTATCATGAGATTCCTTAGGAAATAAAAAACCCTGCAACTGGTGCTACAGTGTACCCTGCCAACTGCAGACACTGACTAAATGAAAGGTACATTTTAAAAAAGCATGATCAGCCATCTAAGGGCCAATGGCTGTCTAGCAGCACTCACCTGCTATTTCTCTGAGTTATCTATAGCAGATGTCACCTTCTTTCTTAGTGTCCTATTTACAGATGAACAGACAACGGTTCAAGGGCCCTGACTCTGGGGATTACTGGTTAGGTATTTAAACATGCCTTTCTTAGGCTGGGTTCCTCTAAAGCAAACCCTGAAGACAAGACTTTGAAGACAAATAGTTGATTTAGAAGGTGATTCCAGAAATCACCAGTAGCAGAGTGAGGAAGTAAGACAGGGGAGGGAAGGAGTCCTCGAAATGGGTGTTATCAAGCAGGTTATTGCTGTGGGCAAGAGGAACCCAATCTCCCTGGGAAACAGTATAGATATGTTTCAGAGTCATTCCACCAAAAGAGTGAGGGAGCCTGGATACTTATCCACCAACGTCCGTTAGTCATTGGTAATGACTGTGACCAAGGAGGGGAGGTGGAGGGGAGGAGAATTAGATTCTCAGCACTTTCAGTCCAATTTGCACTGCACACAGGCAGAGAGGACACCTGTGGCTAGAAAAAGCCAACAGCCAGAGAATATCATGGTGTTTACAGATGGAAGCCAAGGGTCAATGTGTAGATGAATGGTCACAGTCCAAGAAACATGGGCAGTAGAATGACAGCATCTGCAACAGGTCCCTTTTATGAGGAGATGCTTAGAAGCCTGGGACAACATTTGACTCCAAGCCAATGCAGCCACCCACCTCCTCCCAGCCCCCACTGCCCCAGGATAAAATCTTAAGGAGTATCAGATGGCCATTTCAGGGACTGCTTTGAGATGCATACTAGTCCTTAGACTCCTCCAATATTCATCAATGTCTCTAAAAACAAGTCATCCAAATTATGTGTGCTTTGGTCTAATTATCTGCTTAAAGAAAAAAAAAGCAAACAAACAACAACAACAACAACAAAAAACCATTGGTTAGCCTTGAAAGGCAAAGTTAAAAAATTGCATAAGAAGGAAGAATGCCTGCAACGTATAACTTATTTGCTATCATCTGATCCTGCAGCATCTTACAAACCTCCATCCATTAGCATACATCACATTTATTCGTAATTACTTTTTTTTTTTTTTTGGAGACAGGGTCTCTCTCTGCTGCCCAGGCTGGAGTGTGGTGGTGTCATTATAGCTCACAACAACCTCAAACTCCTCAGCTGGAGTGAGCCTTCTGCCTCAGCCTCCTGAGGAGCTGGGGCTACATGTGCGTGTCATGATGCCTGGCTAATTTTTCTATTTTTTGTAGAAATGGGGTCTCACTCTTGCTCAGGCTGGTGTCAAACTCCTGGCCTCAAACAAACCTCCCAAAGTGCTGGGATTATAGGCATCAGTGACCATGCCCAGCTGTAATACTTTTTTTATCATCTATCTTCTTTGGAAAGCCATAAACTCAATGAAGCCAGAGACCATGTGTGATCATTCACAGCTCTACTCCCTGTGTCTAGCACATAGTAGGGATTCAGTCAATACTTTTGAATGCAAAAACAAATGAATTAATAAAGATTATTACCATCATCCATCAGGCAAAATGGATTACATAGCTGAGGCTCTAGACTGCTGTTACCCACGAGGCAACTTCCTGTAAGTGAGAAAAAGGAATTTCTTTTTTCAGACAGAAAAAGCCCTGAGCCAGGGCTCCCTGCTTAACTAAAGGACTGCAGCTGGAATTCAGCCCCTGCTCACCTATTGGCAGGGTGCCTATGGTAGTCTAAAGGGCTGTATACTGAGATTCTAGTTTATTTTCTTTCTATTGAATGAGAGGATTGCCCTTCCCTGCTCTTTTGAAATTAGATATGGCCATGTAGATTGCTGTAGCCAATGAATGAAAACAGAAATGAACCACTGTAGGTGGAAGCCTTTAAGATTAAATGCACAATTTACCATATTTCTTTCTCTCTGCCATGATAACCAGCAATATACCACATGATAGAGCAGCAATCAGTCTATAGCCCTAAAATGAAGGTGATGTATTACTGAGTACCCAGCTAATCCACAAAAGATGCATGGCATAAGTTAGAAATGCACTTTTATTGTTTAAATATTGGGGCTGTTTGTTACTGCAGCACATCTAACCTATTCTGACTGACACGGTACACAACCTGCAGCCCTATATTCAGTGGCCCTGGGTAGGTTAATGTAACATGCAGAGTCTTTGTTCTCATGAACTTCTGTTCATACCACACCCTCCTGCATGTGTCTCTCTGCATACAACATGACCTTCTAACAAGCAATGCTTTTCTTCATGGGGAAGAAAGCAGAGAGGGCACTCAGGCATAGCAACTTCTGCCCATGAAGGCCTTTCTAAAATCATATGAAGGAGAAAAAAAAATTGTATACTGTTCATTTAGAAGGGAGGCCTAATTCTTCCACCCTCCTGTAATCTCCGGAGCAATTCCTGCACCATCAAAGCTGCCACTCCCCAGGGAGCCAAGGCTCCAGGCTCATAATTAGTTGTAGTACTACTACCATCACTGCTAATTAATGATCCACATACAACTTAAATTGAAAAGTGCCCATTTCTGACTCCTCCACTCCAAATCAAATAGACAGTTCCTTATTTCCAAACTGTGTACTTCATCTGAATAGCATAATTTCAATTTTATTTTTAAATAAAAGAAAAAAGAAAAAAAATTAAATCAAGGAAGAAATGACATTCTCTAAACTAGTGAGTTGGGTTATCAAAATTAAAAGCATGCAAAATTAAGAATGTGGGATTAGTATTATTATAGAAATACATTCAATCTTATACTTAAATACAATTCTTTTTAAACCACGGCTGTCACAGTAAAAATGTTAATAGCATTTAAACATAAATCCTTCTCCCCATGAAGTAGGAATCATCATGCAGGCACGTTAGCTATTCTATTCACTTTAGAGATGCTGCCTGGTAGAGCATTTTAACATAAGCCTTGTCAGTGTTAATCCCAATGTCTGATGCTGAGATGTGTGTTATATTACTTTATGTGACTGAAAAATGGGAAGATTTTATGTCGAATTACAGGCTGAAATAATGACCCAGGGCCTGGGCTATAACGAGGTACCAAATGGGATTCTAGGTGGAGCCTCTGCAGGACTTAAAGGGAACCAGATCTTTTGTTAAGACTCATTCCCTCACTAACTGAATGCTTTTGCCCCTTGCAATCTGCTTATGGCTCCTCTACAAAGAAGGGTAAGCAAAAAAGAAAGTCTTGATTGGCCAGGGGGCTTACTAGGCAGGCTTTGGATTCCAACGGACAATAGTGGAAAGGAACCCAGCCCCTCCTTCCCCACTGTAACCAACAGTGACGTTCAAACTGTATTCATCAGGTTCAGGGTTAGGTGCAAGAGCCTGGGCTCAGCAGGGACAGGGACAGGGACACGGACAGGAGAGAGAGGCCCAGTGGATTCAGCGTCTTCTCCTCTGTTCCCACTGCATCCAGAGCAGTTCCTCTTACATCTGTTTCATATACCAAAGTTCTGTGAAAGCTGGCATATGAAATATGGTTCTATTGTTACAATAATTCATTAATTCAACAAATATTTACTAGGCACAGGTGATAAACCCCTGAACAAATGAGAACATTTCAGATAGTGACAGACGGTATAGAGACAAGCGTGATTATGGGATAGGGAGTACCTGGAATAAGGGCCACTTTCATATACAGAGAGCAGGAAAGCCTGGCTGAAGGGCTGCAATCCGAGCAGAGACACGAATACGCAGAAACAGCCACCATGTGAGATCCAAGGGAGAAGCAACCAGGCAGAGGAAACAGCCAGTGCAGAGACCCCAAGGCAGGAGCAAGCTCGGTGTTTCCAAGAACAGGAAGACGACAATGTGACTGTAGCTTGGTGAGTGAGGAGAGTCATGAAAACAATGGGGGCGGGGTAGATCGCGTAGACTCAAACAAATTTAGA
>CAUYSK010032451.1:0-26363 GCA_963575035.1 Avahi laniger | reverse complement strand
GATGGTTATTTTGGTTTTGTGACCATTGTCTATAAAAATGGGCAAAGGACTGTGGTGAGTTTAAATGTTGCTTCTTAATGTAAAAAAGCACTGTCTATATTTAGAATATTAAATCTTTTCCTGACATAATTGTAAGGCTGGAGGCAGGCACCCCTCCCCCTCCCTAAAGCTGTAAAAGAAGAAGCAGCCGACTGTGACCCCCAAAAATAACCGAACGCGGACGATAAGCCAGACGCAGGCAGTTTCGGTTCCCGGGACTGAGCTGCAGACCTCGTTTCTCGGAACCTGCCGAAACCCTCAGAGGAAAATCCCCAAGCCCGCTTCAGGCAGCAAACAAAGCCCTTGCCCCCTCCAAACGGGCGCGACTTCTCGGACCCCTGAACCTCGCCCGGGAAACGCTTAATATGAGCCACGTTGTTTGGCCCCCGACTCTGCCTGTCTGTCTTTCTCCGCGCTGCAAAAACTTTACAATAATCACCAAAACGTTTTTCTTTTTTTTCTTTTTTTAATGTTAACAATGGAAGAAGTATTTTATTATTATTATTATTATTTCAGGATATTATGGGGGTACAAACATTTTGGTTACATGTTATGACTTTGCCTCACCCAAGCCAGGATTAGAGGGGTGCCCTTCCCCCATACAATGCTCACCTCATCCATTAGCTGTGAGTTTACGCACCCCTACCTCCCAACCCACAATGAATATTACTATCATGTGAGCACCTTAGTGTTGATCAGTTAGTGTCAATTTGATGACGAGTACATGTGCTACTTATTCTTGCATTCTTGTGATACCTCACTTCGGAAGATGGGCTCAAACTCTATTCGGGATAATATAAGAGGTGCTAGATCACCATTGTTTTTTGTAGTTACTAGTATTCCATTGTATACATATGCCATTTTTGATTAATCCACTCATGGATTGAAGGACACTTGGGTTGTTTCCAAATCTTTGCAATAGTGAATTGTGCTGCCATAACATTTGAGTGCAGATGTCTTTAGGGAAATGCAAATCAAAACCACAATGAGATATCACTTAACTCCAATGAGAATGGCCTTTATTAAAAAGTCCCAAAAAAAAAAATGCTGGCAAAGATGTGGAGAGATAGGAACATTCTTACACTGCTGGTGGGACTGTAAATTAGTACAACCTCCGTGGAAAATAATTTGTAGATACCTCAAAGGTCTGAAAATAGAAATACCTTTGATCTAGCAATAGCACTACTAGGCATCTACCCAAAGGAACAAAAGACATTCTATAATAAAGACATGTTGCTTTGATTTCAAAAGATGACTCCTCCACTTGGTCAATTGAAGCAACAATTTTTCCTCCTCAACTTTGAATTCAACCAACTATTCTCTACCTTTAATTTTTATGGCTTCTGTTCTTCAATTGACATACATACACACACTTCTTCGTTTAAATAACAAATATACCAAACTCTCTCAAACTTTGCATCCCATACAATTAAGCCTTTCTTTTATCATATATACTGTGAAGGCACAATGTATGTGTACCTTCTCCATATTCAAAACACCCACTTATGGATTTGGTCCTCTCATCAACTAGGCAAAATTTTTTTTCTAGTTCTCTATAATTAACCAAATAATCAAACTTAATAATAATTATATGGCTTTATTTTAATCTCTAGCCTCTTTAAACTCTAGAGTGGAGCACTAAATTTCTTATCCTCTGCATGTAAAACTTCATACAATGTTAATAATTTTAAAAAATGTCATTTTTAAAAATCGTGGAAAATCTTTAAAAATTATTTATAAAAATTGGAAAAATGACTTAGTGACTTATGGTTCAGTAGTAACTCTTTGTTAACAGCTTTTCTTGTCCCTTAAGGATATATAATGGTCATACTATTATCTCAGGATATGCCCATAATCTTATTCCTATACCTCTATGATGCTTTATGTAATGCTAAAATGCTATAGAGCATTTATCATTTAAATATTATTCATCATTCTGTTAATCCAGTATAATCTAGTAAACATAATGAGATATTCCTAAATTTATTTCTCATATATCAAGCAAAAATAAATTAGTAAATATTAGAATAAATACACAAAATTTTGACATATTTAAGTATTGCTTATTTCAGATTTAAATTTTTCATTAGAATTGGGAAATAGTACAAATGTAGCCCTCAATAGGTTGCATAATTCCGAGTCTTTAGTAATTTTCTAAATTTCTTTTTTTCTATATATGTACCACTTACATACAAAACATGCTACACATGTGGAAAGACAGTGGGAGAGAGAGAGATTAATACATAGAGATTATTGATAGATGAATAGAATTGGATTGATGGATAAATAAATAAATGGATAGATATACAATGAATAGTGGACATTTGTTGCCGCATACTCATATCCGATACATTTTTCTTTACGATGGTATCTTGATCTTACTTTGGAGAACCAAGTCACAGACTCTCTGTTTTAGACAGCTATCTGGATTTAGAATCATGCCAAGTTCCAAGGGAAGGCCCTGATTAGGTTAAGCTATTTTAGTAATTTTGTTGCTACTGTTGTTCTTGGTGTTTGTCAAGGTGATTATTCCAAGGTTGGCAATGAAATAAAACTAACAGATGGTATTCCCCTAGCCTCAGTGATTGATTCAGGGGGAATAAGTTATTTCAGTTGGAGGGAAGCCCAAAACTTCTTTTAGGCTTACAGGTTAGATGCAATGTTCTTCTCTGTGTGTGTGTGTGTGTGTGTGTGTGCGTGTCTCTATCTCCTCCATCCATCCAAAGGAACCGTGAACAATCATCTGACCACCAAGAGAACAAACAGGATAAAGATGAAGCCAACACAGAGAGGAAGATAGAGCTCAAAGAACCACAAACGAATGAATATACAGCCTTAAAGAAATCAACAACCTTTGGGACAAGTAAAGTACTCTCTAGCTCTAGACTTTTCAGCCTGTTAGCCAATAAAATCCCTTTATTATTTAATTAAGTTTAATTTGAGTCTTCTGCTACTTGCTCTGACCAGTATTTTAAATGATATATGAATGAATAGGTAGGAAGTTAGATAACTGGTAGGTAGATGGATAGATGGATAGATACGTAGGTAAGTAGATACAGAGATAAGGAGATACATAGTACAATATCATGACACAGGATAAAGAAATAAGATGTATTTGTCCTTGGAATAAAAAGGGATTACTTACTGGAATCAATATTTATCTGAATAATCTATGAAAAATCTATCCCATTTACTGGTTTCTAGAACACTTTAGTTTTCCAAATGTTGAAACCAACCAAGCTTTAATATATGACCATCTTTGTCATCAAATGAGTTCATGTGGATGACAGTTGGTGATCAATCTTCCAGTGCAATCTCTAAAGAAATACAATGGCCATGTGTTAGTTGATCCAGTGGACTTGCATACAAATGGTTGCATTTATTCTGAAATTTTAATATTTGTAAAGTAAAAATGAATTTCATGTTTTCTTTTTAATTTTATAACCTCTAAAAAACAGAAAAAGGAATTATTCAGGTCTTAGAGTATGAACTCCTAGTCTCTTAGTTCAGTGTGAAGCTTATGAACTTTCATTCGAATTGGAGCATTGTATGCCTAAATAAAATAAAATATCTAAAAGTGTATTAAAAGTTTAAGCAATTTCTCAAAATTTGAATAAGATTATTCATTTGCTCTTTTCTCTCAATATTATACAGGCATTATTTATGGTTTAGTAAAATGATTTATACAGATTTGAATCCTAGCTCTGTCATTTAATCATTAGTAATCTTACACTAGCTATTAAATCTCTATACATTCTGTATAAATGAGAACTTTATTGTTAACCATCATTGGGTGATATAAATAAATATATGTGCATGTATGTGTAATATATATGTGTATATATATAATTCAACATTACTATGTAAAGTAAGTTAAATTAATAAATAAAACATCAATGATTATATACATTTGATTTAATATAATAACTACCCTGCCAAAGTTTTGAATTCAATACATTTGAGGACCTATTGCTTTATTTCTACAAATGATATTCCTAAAGCGGGCCCGGCAGCTTGCAAATAGAGTTTATTGGTTAAAGTAAAACTTTATGTTGGAGAAAATGATTACTGGACTTGAATAATATATTTAGTTTAGCCCCTGCTCAACTCACAAATGACCTGTGTTACACTAGTCAAAGTGTGTAATCTTATGAAATTTCATTTATCTCATTTATAAAATAAGAATAAGAAAATCTACCTCAGAGATCTTTGCAATAAATTATATTATATATGCTTTAGAAGCACTTTTGAATTTCAAAGGCAGTTCATAAAGACATTTTTACCAGGACCTATGTATAACTGTAATGGAAGAGCATCCTAATTAAAGGACAAGTAACTGGAGTTTTCTATTTAGTAGCTATGCATATTAGTTTAAATTTGGATCGTATATTTCTTGTTAATATTTCCTACCATGTTCCTGTTGCTTCTACTGTTTCCTCATAGGAAAGGAATATACTTTAAACTAACAAAACTTTTGAGAAACTCTGAAATAGGAAAAATAAATCTTCTTTTAACCTACTAACAGGGCTTTAAGAAAGCATGTATACCCAAACTTTGTCATCTAAAAGATAAACTGCAGATAATATTGTGTGAATTCCTTTAAAAGATATAATTAGTGTTTTTAAAAGAACCTTCAGTAATCTATTGCAATGTCAGCATATCCCATCATTGATAATCACTCTAAGTACATGCCTGAGGAAACGTCTTCTAGAATTAGATCAGAGATAAAAGGTGCAGGAGAGGAAATATGAGTGATATATTGAATCAGAAATACAGAAACATATAATAACAATATTCCTTTCTTCAAAAGGATTCATTTGATACACACACACACACTCTCACACACACACACACACACACACACAAGGTGGGGCTGTCAGGATGGCTATCTAAATCAGTTAAAATCAATTCGATGGTGAGCACACGTGGTGCTTATTTTTCCATTCTTGTGATACTTCACTTAGTAGAATGTGTTTCAGCTCTATCCAGGAAAATACAAGAGGTGCTATATCACCATTGTTTCTTATACCTGAATAGTACTCCATGGTATACATATACCACATTATATTAATCCATTCATGTATTGATGGGCACTTGGGTTGTTTCCATATTTTTGCATACCCCCATAATATGCTGAAATAAGAAAAAAAACAAATAGCTATCTAGAAATCAATTGGCTATGGACTCTATAATTTCTAAATGTTTTCTTAATTTCAAATTCAGACAAATTTATTCAGTGCTCAAGTAGATATCTTCACATACATATTGTAAAGACATTGAAACTCAAGCTCCAAAGCTAAAGTCATCATTATTTCTAGTCCGTTTCTTCTCCCCAGAATTGCTACTCCTTCCCTTGATCTGTCTTATAGTAAATTTTTCACCCAATTGCTTAAGACAAAAACCTGAACATTAGTTTCTTTCTTCCATCTCACTCCAACTTCACCAAGTTGTACCGATTCTGCCGCCTAAATATTTCTCAAAGCTGCTGTCCTCTTCTCATATCTCCACTGCCATGTCCATAAATCATATTTCTTTTATCCCTTACCTATTTTCCTGCCGCAGTCTTCTCTTCCTCTCTCTGGTTCTGTTCCTGTCAAATTGGTCATTCTAATTTTTAAATCTTATCCCACCATTCACCTGCTCCTCATTAGCTGCTGTTCTCTTTCCTCACATGGTTCATGAGGAGCTCCCGACCCACTTATCTCTCCAGTTTTTCTCCCCCAACACTCATCAACCATAGTTTTACTAAACTTCAGTTTCCTGACCCATCACCAGTCAACCTGCTCCATTCATCATTAAGGTCACTAGGCCTGTGCATTATTTCATCTTTGAAGCTTTCCCTGGTATCTCGAAATCTAGTTCAGGAGCTTCTTCTTCATAAGTAATATACCCTGCAGTGTTACCATTTGATTGCTTATAATTTCCAACAGCCCACGGCTGTATGAACATAAAAATCATACTGACTTCTTCAGATCACATTATCATCACCCAGAGTTCTTGCCTAGGACATCATAGCAGATTCTAACATTTGGAGACATGATTCAACATTATGGTTTTAACAAATTTGATTTGATTCTCTAATCCTTCCTGGAGAAAATGTCTTCTGTTAACCAAATAGTATCACACAGTTTTCACATAGATTGTATTAAAACACACATTTAATGAATTCCTTATACCACAGAAGAAATGCGGTGACTTGCGTCTTAGAAAGCCTGACTACTTGATATGATTTGGTTTCTAACAGCGACATGTTTGGTTTCCAAAACAGTCGTATCTTACAATAAACCTTAAGGGAAGGTAGAAACTGACTTGGGCATAGTTCCTGAACTCTACACCACAGTTGAAGCAGAAATTTTGTTTAAGAGGAAAATGTGAAAGAAATCTTTCCTGAGAATTACTCTGAACTTATGATTCTAAGCCATGGTGCTATTTTATTTGAAATTTCTCACTAGACAGCCTATTTTGTTACAAAAGAGTATTAGAAAAGTCATTAAAACTTTGTTCACTTCCCATCCATATAAGAAAACTCAGGAGCACTGACTGTTCAGAAAAGGAATGAGAAACAAATTGAAGACACTAATTAGCATCAATTATTAAAATACTTTCATCTAAAGCAATATTTATTACCAGAAAAATCTCATTTATTATATTTAACAATTTGAATAAAGAAATCCCCAGGAAAGATACATAGGCATCATAAATAATTATATTGTACTAATATTTATGAAATTTGAAATGAATTTTTGTTCTTTCCCTGAAAGGAAAAGCATATTAATAATTTTTCACTGTATTTTTATTATCTTTAAGAAATATTGGCTGGGCAATAAGAGAAATTGTAAGGACAGCTTTTAGGAAATAAGATATAAGAAAAATGATTATTAATCCAATATAGCCATGATCTCTGTTACAGTTAAAATTTGCATTTAGTTTTTAGAAATCTCCAGAATTGGTATATAATTACCTAGAAGGTTTGTTTTGTGAAATATATCCAAGATCTGAGAGGGTTAATAGGGACATTTTTAAAAGTGGATATCACTTGTGGCTGCGTAAAGTATTGACAATTTCATTTTTGCATAATTTTTCAGAATTTAAAAATATATAAATAAATAAAAGCTCTGCACCTTTTTTTATAGCATTACTCTGGAACAAAGGGGATCTTCTCTTAGGTAAGGGATGTGATTATTACCAGAACTGACAATATTTCTTGGAGGTTAAGGAGTTCAATTAAATATCATTGATTCTCTTCCCCAGCGTTTGGAACAAATTAAGACAGACAAGCTAATAATGAAGGATTTGATACACATCTGCTGCCAATAGGCAGTGCTGACCAATAGCAGAGGAAAGATTCCTTTTCTAACTTATGCAGCTGAAGAGCAGAGCAGAATGTCAGCTTTCTGCAGACAGACCAGCATCCAAAAGAAGGAAGAACTGAACTGAATTGAATTGATTAGTTTATTCCTTTCTCATTCACCAATCAAATGAATCACACCTCCTTTACAGAAGGATCACAAGTTCAAGGCAAGTCAAGATCCCTCCACATGGAATTTAACACGAGGAACAGGGAAGGGAAACAGCCTTCCCATGTGCAAAGGACATAAAATGCTTTAGAGAGAAAAGCCGAACTGCTTAAGACTGAAAAGCAAATTTAATTGTGCAGACGTTATTCCCAGTTGCTATAAATTTTCCTCAGAATTATTTTTTATTGATTGACAAATTTGTTTGTTGGAATATAGCTGCCTTTACTGAAAGCTTAGCCACTTGTACATGAGGCTGAATCAAAAGAACAAGGACAAGTAATTTGGAGAAGAAGGAAAGAGAGTTTACCAACAAAGGAGGAATAATGGTAGACCTTCTCTCAAAATCCAAATTTCCTGAACATAAGCAGAAATACAGAGCTTTTAAAGGGAGGCTTCAAGCAATTACTGTGGTTAACTATTCTAATCATCTCATCTCTGCCAAAGACAAAGTCTGTGAACTCTGCCAGCAGCCCACCTGGGGGGGCTGGCACCACCTGGGAGTTTTAACGGAAGACTTATCTGCCTCAGGAATGCAGGCCATAACGCAGTTCCCAAAAAGAGTGGGGGAAGTTTTAAGGAGACAGAAAATCTCTTTGCCATTTTTTTTTTTTCAGGCCATTCCCTCTGTTACACTATTCTGCCTTAAGAAATAAGTATTTACTCTTTGGGTATATAAAATTGTATCTCTTGATTTATAATGGATGCTTCACCATATGGACTTATTTTTAAGACAAAAAATTTGAATGATGTAACAGTGAAATATGCCTTGAAGTAGTTGAAAAATTTTCCTTTTTATCAAGAGTCCAAGATCACAATAAATGTACCAGGATAAATAGGTCCAGATATGTACATGTAGAACACACTGTGTGGTCTCTGGGAATCAGTAACACTAAAGTCAAAATTGTCACTAGAGTCAAAGTTATCTCATCCAAGGGTTGTGGGAGCTGAAGTATTAATACACTAACTTGTGTCTGTCATTGCTTGAGTGATCTTGGAGTCATGACTTTTCTGGCTCCAATGTCCTGCCTCACTTAAAACCACAGGTCTTTCCTCCAGAGAAAGCCCTCGGATAGTTTGAAGTCAGGCTCATGTGTATCACTGCGACAAAAGGGAAGGGAAACGTGTAGGGCACTGTGGCCTCCGCATAAAGGTAAGTAAGAGTGGGACCCTAAAACAGTATAAGAAAAAAATCATTTTATAGCAAAGAGACATGAGGTCTGAAGAATATAAAAATTAGAAATATTTTATCAAAGGTAGAAAGAAATTTAGTTTGGCTTAGATAAATGAGGGAAAAAAGGTTCCTAAAATTGATTTTTATTTTTTCTTAGTTTGTCCTCCAAACCTTAATACTCAATTCTGAAAGGACGGGATAGCCATTGTTTTGCATACCAGACTATTGAATAGGTGAAACCACCCTTTACCAATCAAAAAAGGAGTGCCAGTGAGAACTGTGGTAAGGGCCTAAAAAGCTCTGTGAAGGCACAGGCCTAGCTAAAAATAATGATAATAATCCCATCACTGTACCACTGTTTACTTCTCTATAATTGCTACTCTGGAGTCACATAGCTGGTGGTCATAAAGATTCTTAATTTTTTCTGTAGAGAACATATCTTTTTGAAACCTAAAGGTAGTTTCTGAGATATCTTCCAGGCCCCCTATTCCAGTGGATTGACTGACCCACCCAGCCCAGCGGCCCATACCAAGAAACTGACTCGACTGGAATTATAACTCCAAAAAAGGAACTGACTCAACACGGGAAGATGGTTTCTACATCCCTATAATTTTGCCCTAAACTTAACCCATTAGCAAACCCAATTGCTTAATCCTTTCCCCACCAAACTATCTATAAAAACCCCACGTCCCAAATTCTCAGGGAGGTGGATTAGAGAAATTCCTCCAGTCTTCCCGCGTAGCACTCTGTGGATTTAAACCCTTTCTCAATTGCAATCCTGACTGCCTCAGTGTGTTGGCTCTTCTCTGTGCAGTGGGCAATTCAACCGGTTGGGCAGCAACAAAGGTATCTTCTTTCCCAATCCCCTTAAAAAATTAGATGTCTACGACACACGCACACACACACACACACACACACACACAACACTGCTCCTCCCCACCCTGCTCATTCTTCTCTTCTCCAGATGGTGTAGTCTATACAGTATAGAGTCTTATAGTAACACATCTCATAAAAAAGAAAGCGAGGGTTTTAGTTATTTTTTTCTTTTTAAATCTGCTTTGCTACAGGCTATGAAAGACTAACTGCTAAATATAATACTTAGCTGAGTGAAGTGATTATTATACACTGACAACAGAAGGTGACTCTGTGGCCAGCCTGTGCAAAATGTGTCTTAAAACACATACATTCTCCAAATGGTATGTAACTGCAATTGTATTGCTTCAGGCAAAGTACTTACAGACTTAAGACCAGACTAATTGACAGAATGTGCTAAACAATTAACTTTCGTTTTAAATTAAAACAACTTTCTTTTCATTTCAATCGATCATAAGGCATAAAACATGAAGTTAAGAAAAGCTGAAGGATGTATGACAGGAAAAAAAATCCAGTTTCAAATTGACTAGTAATCAGGACAGCTGTGTGAATAATGAAACATGCAACAGTCAACTTTCCCTACCACCATATATTAAAGAAATTTTGGCCCGAGTTTATAAAAAGTCATAAATTCAAACAAGAAAATTTGAATATGTTTTTAATTAAAAAATAATGTAATTTCTGGATTATACTGTAATTGTTCATTGCACAGAAGTTAAAAAGTGGATTAAAGTTGCCCAATATCCACCAAACCCAGCAATTACTATCCTAAAATTTGGATTTTATTCTGTATGAATATATTCAAAATTATATCCTCATTTTATTTTATACAAATGCATTCAAATTAAAAGGGGATAATGATATGTACTATTTTATAACTCTTTAAAATTTAAATACAAACTGAGCACTTCCATATTTTAAAAAATGGCTCAAAGTATGAATTGAATGTATCATATTCCATATTATGGTCCCTTATTATTGAAACTTTAAATTGTTTTTAATGTTTTGTTGTGCTAAGCAATGCTATGTTTAGAACATCTTCATTCAAAAATCTGATTATTGCTTTTGAATGCGTCCCTATATATATATTAAACACACACCTAAAATTATATGTATGTTTTTAATAATACATATACATATATATATATATATATATAAAACTATTGACAGCCCTCGCTTAACATTATCAGTAGGTTCTTGGAAACTGAGACTTTAAGTGAAATGATATATAATGACATATATCAAACCGATTTTGTTTTTCTCATCAACATTATAATGAAAAGACTTTGAACAAAAGGATGTTATTTGAAAACCTGTTGTATATTGTTACTCTTCAAGTCACAGTTTCCAAGAACTTATCTACAACAGCAAGTGAGGACTTACTGAGTATAGTTTTTTTTAATATATATATACACAAATATATATACCTAAATATATATATATCTTCAATGAAAAATAACACCAAAACACCAAACAGAGTTAAACAGTCAAGACATTGTCTAAGACTATTGCAATAGGGTTCAAGACTATTACAATAGGGGAGAGAAATTGAATTCAACTCTGCTGCAGCAAAAGGTGGAAAGTGCTGGGGTGAGCTAGTAGAAAAGTACTGAAGAACAATATGGGACACATTGGTCAATGAGATTAGGCCATTTATTTGATAATTGGCTCTTAGATCTAACTTAGACTCCCACCCTCCCACAGATACTGGAACACAGGGGCCCTTATCTCCTTTGATGATTATGGACATGGTTTTCAGGTACTTGAGAAAAATATTCCAGGGTTGTAAAACTGGCAAGAGGTTGGGAGAACATGTACACCTCAAAAAGGCAGAGGCATAATTTACAACTGCAAGTTTTCTAAAGTAAATGCTGTAAGAAAAGGGAGGTCAGGGTCCTATAGTCAGGAAGAAACCTATGATTTAGTCAAGGTGACGGGAACATTTAGGCTATCTTGATTGTATGTACACATAGGTATAGATATACTTAGGTATGCATATATCTTATACATATATCCTAATTGTCCTTATCTATTTTATATTTTCATGTATAGTAGCATCATCATCACTAGCCTAGATTGCTTTCTTCTGTCTCTAACCCTAACTTTGAGAATTTTAATATTATAATTTGGGATATAATGTTTACATTATATATTTATCCTCTCATGCAATACTTATTAATAATAGACATAATCTGTTCTGTTAAATAATAAGTGGATACAAGAGTCACACTCAATAGAGGTTTATTCTGCCAAGATTTTAAGGATGTGCCCAGGAAAAGCACAGCCACAAAGTAGCTACTGCGAACTGGTCTCTCCCTAGAAGAGGTTGAGAACTTCACATTTAAAGGAAAAAGGGGATGTACAGGAAAAAGGGAGGGGTGAAGGAGGGGAGCAGTGAGGCAATTGATGGAAATCTTTTGAATCCGGTGATCAGGAAATTTACATAAGATGAATACTCAAAAAGAGGTAGAGGAAATAGTCAATGTTGTGAATCTTCTCAGGCTGGGGTAGAAGAGTGATCATATCTCTTCCTTGGTTTTCATCTGTGGAGACAAACTTTTAATTGGCAGTTAAGAGTTTACTTAGGCTACAATCCTAGGTTTATAATTGACCTGTACTCATTTTATAGGAGCTGTTTATCTTGAAGAGGTTTCTTTTGGGGCTGAAGGAAATAAGAAATATTTTAACCCCCAAATACATTTTTTTTTTAAATATTTTGAGATAGTTTTCCGGCAAACCGGAACAACCCTGGGAGGCTGTCTAGGTCTGGAAGGTAGGGGAAAAATTCACATCTATAGAGAATCTCTGTTAATACAGCCAGGTCTTGCCTATCTGATCTGGAACAGGTTTATTTAGAATCTGACACTCTTAAAGGTCTGAATAAAAACCTTTCCCTGAAAGCTGTTATTGTGAGGTTTATCTGCAAAACAAGACCACCTTGCCAGTCAGGCTTCCTTTATCCTTCCTCACCTTGTCTACCGAAAAAAACCCAAAGCCCTATTTAGTCATTTTCTAAGCCCCTTCATTTCTTAAAAGAGGACCCCAGTATATCGGTGGGGAGAGGATGGCAGTGCTTGTGTGATTCAGTTCACAGGCTCATTTTTCCTTTTGGCATAATGAATTTTGGGAGTCCTGAGATTTTTATTTTTCCTTTATAGTTCTAACATCACGTTTGCATTATGTAACTGCAGTCTTTTGACTTTAAATACACAATTTAAATTTTAAAATATCTGCATCTCATTAGTAACTAATATGTAGAGTTTATGAAGTTTTTGATATAATTTCTTGTAGGAATTCAAAGATAACTATTTTCAGATAAAGCAAAATGCAAGGCTCATTTAGGGAGCTAATCAACAAACACATGTTTTCATTAGATTACATAAGAAATAACAGCTTTAGGTTTTACAACTGTACTATAATACAAAGATACATATCAATTTTTATGGGAGAAATATTGACAACAAATACTACGTTAATAGAAAAGCATTACATGACACTAATATGACTGAGTTATTTAAATGAATTTAAAGGGTTGGCATCCAGGAATTGCTATACTTTATAATATAGTTATAGTTATCATCAAAGAAAATGAAATTACCAAATATTTTGTGTAAATTATTACAATTCATGCTTCTGAGTTTATATCTCTGGCAACATTTTTACTAGTGTCAATGTCAAGTGACCTCAGACAAGTTAATTAATCTTTCCTGTTTTCCTTAACCTTTTCATCCATTAAATGTACCTACAGGATGACTTGTCAGGTAAGCACATAATGTATTTCCATTGAAGCATCAAATTTCAAACTAGAAGAATACAAGACAACAGTAGTACCCACTAGTTCTGTTTTCGGGAGCACTTTTATTCTCAACATCTGCACTTCACATCAAATTGCAAAGCACAATTGCCTCTGGGAATATCTGGGAATGTAAATCTTAATTCCAGCTCTTTAGCATTTGGGGATCATAATGTGAAAAAAATTTAATTATAGTTATAATGTGACTTTAAATAGACATGCTAAAACAATTTGTCATTAGTGGGACACAGGGGATAATACAGAAAATATCACAAAGAAAGGTGAAAAACAAGTTTGGAAGAGAAATTCCTGTAATGGATGGAGATGATTTTATGCTCAGAAAATGAAGGAAAGGGAGCCAAACATAGCGATGTATAAGGAAATGAAATACTGTAACAGAAGAAATGGCTTGAAAACACGACAGAAATGTTTTATGTCTCTTTAAAACGTCCTCCACTCCTTTTGAAGAACTAAGACCAGAATCCTTGCCTCAATCTAGTGATCGGGAGAGGTGGAGGTATATCTTTTGTTCTTTGTGCCACAGGAAATGGCTCAAGGAAACTGTCTGGGTAGAGGTCATGAGATTGCTAAAGTGGAATGATTCTGGGTAGAAGTCATGAGATTGTCTTAGCCAAAGATGAGATATTTAGAACCTTTAAAAGCTCTGTACTGCTCAGAAGCAGGATGCTGGTACTTTAAGACAGGAGTCTGCCAGCCTCTTCATTTTCTGGCAAATTAATAAACTTCTTTTTCCTTCTCCTCAAACCACTTGTCCTCCTGTCCTCATTCTTCTGATATGTCCTCAGGGACAAGTTCTGAACTTTTATTAACAATACTGGCCTGCATAGGCATGAATTGTTATTTTTTCTCTAAACCCTCCCTTAAGTCTATGACGTGTGACCACCAGATTTCAGATCATCTTATTAAGACAACTACTTGGGTGAAGATATGTTACAGATCTGTTATGATCAATAGCATAGCCACTAGCCCCATATGTCTACTGAGCACCTGACATGTGACAAAACTGAACTGAGATGTGGTATAATCTATACCAAATTTTGGAGCCTGAAAAAGAAAAGCAAAAGATATCATTCATATTTTTATATTGATTAGATATTGAAATGATGCTTTAACTATATTAGATTAAAATATATTATGAAACTCAAATTTACCTATTTCTTCTTGCTTTTTTTATCTCGATATTAGAAAATTTAAAATGATCTATGTGGCTCTCATTTGGGCTCTGGAGGGGTTAAGGACATGATGAAAATAAGAACATGATAAAGTAAATGTTGAGAGCCCCTCAGCACATCAATGTGCCTGCTAGAAATGGCAGTGTGTAGATTAGACTGTGCCTTCTCCCCTTCAGCTATCATTGGTGAAAGTCATCCATAGATTGAAACATGTTGTCCAAGAAAATGGTAAGCTCTGATATTTCTTCTACTATCTTAAATTTCTGGTAATTGCATTTGCATTATAATTGCTTTAAGGGAACCATGTTAGAAAGATCAAGAGGCAATCCTGGCTTGTATTTCAACTATGTACAGAATGCTGCAAATTCAGGGGAAATGGATCTTATAGCATTTGAGTCTGTAACCATAACATTCCAGCACTATGCCTAATAGCTTCTGAATAAATATATCTAAAAATAAAGAATGTATGCAGTCCAGTAAAAATTCTATATCCAATGAAATATACTCACTGAACTCATGAGGTAGTCACCAACTGGTTTACTAAACCACGTTCTACCTTTGCTTGCATTATCATTACAAAGCGAAAAACTCACTGTCAAATTACCCTAAATAAAATTGTAAAATCACATGACATAATAATACTAATGCTAATAATTATGGCCAAATTTGTAGAAAATTTATTGTGTCAGGGTTTCACTTTCTCTCAAATATTTCTTGAATCTTTACAACTTCAGAATGAAGTAGTCACTATTAATATTCCCATATTTTACACCTAAAGAAACTAAGCTAAAAGAGGTTTGACAATGTCCCCAAGGTCACATAACTGAAACATGGCAAAGCAGGGATTTAAATCCAATCAATATGATTTCAGGACTAATACAAGTCCGAAATCCACATAACACTTAACACATGCAATTGTTCCATAAATATTATCTATTGTTACTATTAAGATAAATTAGACTACAGTAAGAGAGATTAGTTACAGGTTTGTTAGGATTCAATGTAATAAAATCTACCTAAAGTTAACCATTCTAGCTTTCATTATCTTAGAAATAAAAAGTCATTTGTGTTTTTCACAAACTATAGAAATGATCCCTGAAAATATAATCTTTATTTGTGTTTTTCAAAAATGTCTGTGTCAACACCGTGTGGTTTTTCACCTTCTTTCTTCTTGATACTCTTCCTCCTTACCTTCATTTGAAAGATGATGAAACAGAAGCCCAGAAAGATTATTAATTTTGTCAAGCCATACAAGACACAGTTGGACCAGAACACAAATTGCAATCTGTCTGATTTCAAAGCTCATTCATGTAACTAACATTCACGAACCATAGAGAAAATCTGCTTAAAAAGCATCTTCAAAAAATAAAATAACTTGAAAATTAATGAACAATCTAGGTGAAGGAATAGCTGGCATATATATTGAATTAAAAAATTATCACTATTAATTAAAACACTAATAACAATAACTATTGTAAGGTTAATAATATTCACGCCATTACCAAGTACAGATCATTCAAAGTGTCTTAACTGTGATGTCATTGAATGTCAAAATTTCATAGGTAGTGTAATACAGTGCAAAATAAAAATAAAAACCAAAAACACATATATATGAGCTTAAATGCTTAAATCTCCAAAATTAGCTAAAGTTCTTTAGCCATTTCTCTTTTTAGCTCTCTGCAATATAACATCTGCAACCTGTCTTAGAGGAAGTAAATCTAGAGGAAATCATTTTTAAGCAGCATCTTCACACGTGCTTCTTTATTTAACCTGTTCATTTGCAGCTAATCACAACAGTAAGCATAAATTTGCTTAGTCTTTCATTTCACAAACTAAAGGTATTATTTCCTTTAGCCTTCTTTTGAAGAATCATTACCTTGAAAAATGAGTTTAGCACTTTTAATCATTCCACAATATCCCTTACGTTCAATTCTGGATGGCATTTTCTTCATGCAAAAACGTATCCTCTAGGAAACAATTTTGAAAAATGTTCCTTTCTAATTCTACTTATTGGATGGAAGATTTTGACCTGTGCATTTGTTTCTGATATGTGGACACATCAGAATCACTAGTCGGAAAGCAGATACCTGAGGAATTAGGCACATGACGAGAGTATTGTCCATCACTATTGGACACACACATGGATGTTAAGCACTGAAATAGGCCTCTGACTACATGGCACTCTGAAGTAAAAGCCTGAAGCCATAGGTCAAGGAGAGGATCCTTAGGTTACCCGTGAAGCATTTTCCTCCAGGGACTGATTTTACTCTTGAAGGAATCTTTGGCATCATTATTCATGCCACTTGCTGCAAAATCTAATCACCCAGCCTTGTCAAAAATTGAAAAAAAAATTTTTTATCAGACACATTAAGTAAGTAAAGCCTCTCTGTTATCAAAAAAACTGGCATAGATAAACTGATTCACTATAAAATGTTTTCTGAGCATGTGGCCAAAGTTAAATATTTATAAACTATTTAAGGTTAAATATTTATAAAAGCTATTTTTGCTTTATTCTTTTCCAAAAAGTAATTTTATGACAGTGTTCATAAGCAAAATTTATTTGAGCTGTAACACATTTGCTTTTAAAAGTTAAGAATGTGGATTTTTATTTTGAAAAAAAAGAATGGATTTGGGATTTAATTTAGCTCCAAAATTGCAACTGTCAGTTTCACTATGATTTCTGCCTTTTAGAAAGTCCTAAGAGAAAAAGACACCATAGAAGTGTTAGTGCCCCCCAAATGTAAAGCAGTGTTAAAATTGATTTCTTCTGATTCAGGATTAATTAAAGCCTTTAACAGCTCTTTCTTGATCTAGAATTCAGACAAAAGACCAGAATACCACATTGTGTAATGTGGTTTTTCTAACATACCCTCCTAGCAAAAAAAAGCAGGGGGTACAACTTGAGAAGGAGCACAATGTTGTAGTGATAAAAGAGTACAAGCACTTGCGATTTACCCTTTTATTCTTGGTTTGGTCACAGATGTGTGACTTTAGGGAAAATTGGTTAGCTTCTAATAATTTCCTTTATGGTAATATATTAAAATGCTTATCCGAATTCATAGAACCTGTACCTCTTGTGCAAATTTTCCTTTCTTCAGCATACTGTACATTTCTCTCTCTCTGTATATGTGTGTGTGTGTGTGTGTGTGTGTGTGTTTATATGTGTATCTATTTAAAGGCATCAGGAGATCTTGGACTTCATTAGCCTAAAGGGAATCAACAATCAAAATCTTCTTATAGCCATATAAATTAATCATGTCTACTCACCCTGGTTATTAATGAAAGTCTATTATATTGTATAAAATAGAGAAAAAACAAAGGAAATATTAATTAAATGTGTAGCTAATATCCATGACAACCAGGAACAGTCTTTTACATTTGTCTATGAAATTTTCCAAAAAATGATATGTAAATGCTTTATACAATGTAGATCACCTAGGAATAACTATTCTCACATCTGATTTAGATGATAGGACAATTTTCTATGTCAATAAGAAATGCAGGTCTGTCTCACATCTTGAGAAAGTACCATTTTATTCTTAAATTGTATGCACAATTTTCTTATAAAATGTAGTTATCATGCTAGAGCATTATGAAATAAAAACAACTACAAACTCTTGTATTCAGACTTGTACTTGAACAAAATCAGCTGATCATCTCAAATATATATTCTCCACTTTGATATGATGATTACCAGAAAAGCCAACCAAATCTCTCCCACCCTTTTAAGGTTCCCTCTTTCTCCTACACATGCAATTGTCCCCCCAGGTATGTTCTTAACTGAGAAAAGATCGACTAGAGGTACTGGTAGACAACAGCTCTTCTCCATCCAGGCCTCTATCCTGCTCCCTTACCAACAGGGAGTTCTTGCTCCATGCTCATTGGACACATCCCCTGGGTCTGCAGCAGCCCTGTAGTTAAGAGTCTTCGATGACCTGTATTTTGAGAACGCCAGTGTGCACTGCCTCCTATCTATGACTATGTCCCTTAGAAAAGCTGTTTTATCTGCTTTCTACCATCCACGTATGCGAAGTCCTCATCCCCTTTTGCTTTAGAGTCGGTCCCTTCTTTGCACTTATTTCCTAGAACTTGTTTATCTTAAGAATTGTTTTGTGGGCTTTCTATAATGCTTCCCCTGCTTTTCTATGCAGGCTGGAGACAGAATAGTCAGGGTTAAATCTATGACTCTGAAAACTTTTTTGTTGTTGTTGCTGTTTGAACAATCAATAACATAAACTTTTGACTTAAACTCTAACATCCCTTTCCAATGTATAAACACCCACCTTCTGAAAAGCAGGTGCCCAGAGGTACTTTACCTATTTACTGGTAAATTCATATTGGTCTATGTATTATAACATTTAACACAACTAATGGAATTGTGCTACAGTTTTTTAAAGGTCTCAGCATTTGACAAAAGACTTACATTGTAATCTCATTTCTGATGCCAACTCATTATACAACCATAGGTGACTGGCTTAATATTTCTGAGAATCAATTCTTCATCTATAAAATGAGGGTTTTACTTTTCAGTTTCCTGTGAGTTTCAAATTATTATAAATTAAACAATTTTTCCATACAATATTTGAGGTTAAAAATTATATGCTTAAATATATATATAATGTAAAAGTTCAGAGCTTTGCATTTAACTCAGTGTAAGAAAAATATTGACTACACAAATAATTGAAAAGTCCTGTTATGGTTAATTTTAGATGTCAACTTTATTGGATTAAGGAATACCTAGAGGGCTAGTAAAGCATTATTTCTGGGTCTATTCTTGAGGATGTTTGCAGAGCAGATTAACAGCTGAGTCAGTGGACTGAGTGAGAAAGATCTGCTTGCAATGTGGGCAGTACTGTTCAATGGGCTGGGGCCCCAGATAAAACAGAAAAATTGAGCAAAGGTGAATTTTCTCTCTGTCTCTGCTGGACCCAGGATACCTTTCTTCTCATGCCATCGAACATCAGAACTTCAGGCTCCCTGGCCTTTGGACTTTGGAACTTATAACAGCCGTCCCCCGGGTTCTCAAGTCTTAGGATTTGGACTGAGAGTTACACTTTGGGCTTCTCTCATTCTGAGGCTTCCGTGCTTGGATGGAGCCATGCTGCAGGCAACCTGTCATGGGACTTCTCAGCTTTCATAATCATGTAAACCAGTGCTCCTAATAAACCCCTTCTCATCTACCTACCTATCTATCTATCTATCTCTATCATCTACCCAATTGGTTCTGTCTCTCTGGAGAACCTTGACTAGCATAAGGTCCATCCTTATTGAAAAGCCAATAGGCTATATTAGACTGTTTTGTCAGGATAAAATTAAGCCAGAAAAATCTTCAAATAAGTGTAATATGCATTCCTATAACAACCACAGCATTATATTGTATGTATATACCATATTTTCTTTATCCATTCAACTGTTGTTGGACATCTAGTTTGATTCCATAACCTGGCTGTTATGAATAGTGCTGTCATATATATAGGAGTGCTGATGTCTCTTCAGTATACTGATTTGCTTTCCTTTGGATAAATGCCCAGTAGTGGCATCTGATTGCTGGATCATATAGGAACTCTATAATTTTACTTTTAGTTTTTTGAGTAAACATTCAATTGTTTTCCAGAATTACTATACTAGTTTACGATACCATGAACAATGTACAAGAATTCCCTTTTGTCTGCATCTTCACCAGCATTTGTTGGTTTTTGGCTGTTTGATGATAGCCATCCTAACTCAGATAAGATAGTACCCAGTTTTGTTTTTGATTTTCATTTCCCTAATGATTAGTGATGCTGAGCATTTTTTTTCATGTATTTGTTGGTCATTTATTTGTACGTCTTCTTTTGAGAAATGTCTGTTCAGATCATTGGCCTATATTTTTAAATTGGATTGTTTGGTTTTTTGCTGTTGAGATGTTTGAGTTTTTATATATTCTAGATTTTAATACTCTTATGAATAGTTTGTAAATATTTTCTCCCATACTTCAGGTTATTTTTTCACTCTGTTAATTGTTTCCTTTGCTGTATAGAAGCTTTTTTTAGCTTGGTATAACCTCATTTGTTTACTTTTGCATTTGTTGCCTCTATTTTGGGAGTCTTATTCATAAAAATCTTTTCTCAGACTAATGTCCTGAAGTGTTTCCCCTATGCTTTCTTCTAGTAGTTTTAGAGTTTAGGGTCTTATATATTGGTCATTGATTCATTTTAACTTAATTTTTGTATAGGGTGAGAGACGAGTGTGTAGTTTCATTCTTCTGCATATGGATATCTCCTTTTCCCAGCATTGTTTATTGATGAGACAGTTCTTACCCCCAGTGAAGTTTCTTGGCATCTTTCTCATAGTATAAATCAAGTATAAAGTATCCAGAGATGCAACTTCCGAAATTGTGGAATAAGGACCTCCAAAAATTTACTTCTCTAGAGAAGTAAGAAGAACACTTGCACATACTGTCAAATCCAACTTTTTCTGAACTCTGAAAATTAACTAAAGGCTTGCAGAAATTCATGAATTGTTTATTCAAGAAAATAGCAAAATCTCTGCATGAAAAGCAATTCTTGCATTGTGTTATCTTGTGCTGCTCACAACTTTCTTCCTGAACTCCATGGTAGCCTTAAAAGCCAAAAATCTAACAACTAGAAGCCTCATAGCCATTGAGAGAGGCTAAACTGATGGATTTCAACTTATCCAAAAGTCCCATCCCCAGAGAACCTGCACTGTTTGACCTGTCTGGTAGCTTGCTGAAAAGCTCCATTCTCAGAGTTTGTCCCTATTTGACCTAATTCAAAGCTCACTCTGTGTGAACAGCCCTATCCACGGGGCATTTGTCAAAAATAATCAGCAACAATTGCTTAAGATCACAGCTTAGCTGGCATTACCAGTTGGGGTTAACAAAAGGCTGAATAAAAAACTTAACAGAAAATAATTGAGGAATATGATGCCCACAGGGGCTTTGAAGAGCTCCAACACATATCTAGAATTGTAGAAGAACATGCATATATGCAGGAAGGATCTGAAAAGGCCCAAAATTCTCACCTGTGCCTGATCTTGAGGTTCTTTGCAAGCAGGAAATGAAGCTGAAGGCAAGCATAGACTGCCAGCCAGACTATTAGAGGTTTAAACTAACACATCCACTTAAAGCCCCTCAGCCAAGGAGAAAAGTGGGAAAAGTAAAATTTAAGGGACTTAAGGAAGTCTCCAATTATTGGATGACTGTTAAGCTAACCAAGGAGAGAATTCCATGACCACGTATGACAGAGAATTTCTATTTTACAGAATTATTCTAGGAAAGTCAATAAAAAAAAAAAACAACAGCAATAACAATAAATAGCAATAACAATAAACCCTAATGGGTGAGAAAGGACTCTGGTTTCTACAGTTGCCAATTTATATTATTTAAAATATACAGTTTTCAACAAAACATTAAGAGACATGCAAGAAACAGGAAAGTATGGCCCATACACAGGAAATAAATCAGGCAATCGAGCCCATAGCTGAGGAAGCCTAAATATTTGTGTTATTAGACACACTGTGAATTAGGATTATAACTAGGAAACAATGTCTAGATAATCAGAGAAGAATATGAGAACAATATTTCACAAAACAAAAAGATTAATAAAGAAAAATATAAATGATTTTTTAAAAGACCCAAATAGAAATGCTGGAGTTAATGTCCAATAACTGAAATGAAAAGTTTGCTAGAGGAGTCCAATGACACATTTGAAATGGCAAAAAAAAGAATCAGCAAACTTGAACACAGGTCAATTAAGATTATCTAGTCTGAGGACCCAAAAGGAAAATAAAAATAAAAAATAAATATAAACAAAGCCTTATAGGTATAATAACACCAAGCATAACAACATATGCATGTGGAGTGTCCTGGAAGAAGAAATAAAGACCGAAAATTTCCCATATTTTATTAAATTCATTAACTTGCACAACCATGAAGCAAGCTTAAAAAACTCCAGACAGAAAATTCAAAGAGATCCGTACCTAGACACACATTATTATCAGATTATCAAAGCCAAAAGAAAAAGAAAAATCTTGCAATTGAAAATAGAGAAAAGGCTTAACATAATGTCCTCTAGTTTCATAAATGTCACAAGTGGCAGGATTTCCTTTTATTTTAAGGCTGAATAGTATTCCATTGTGTGTGTATATGTGTGTATACATATATTTGTGTATACATATATTTGTGTATATACACATATACATACATATCATATTTTGTTTATTCATTCCTCTTTTCAGGAACACTTAGGATAATGCTGTGATAAACATGAGAGTGCAGATGTCATTCTGATTTCATTTCCTTTGGATATATACCTAGAAGTGGGAATGCTAGATCATATGGTACTTCAATTTTTAGTGTTTTGAGGAACCTTCATATTGTTTTCTCTTGTGGCTGTACTAATTTACATTCCCACCAACAGTGTCCAAGTGTTCTTTTTTCTCCACATCTTCACTAACACTTGTTATCTTGTGTCTTTGTGATAATCGCCATCCTAACAGATGTGAGTTGTTACATGATCTCACCCACATGCGGACTCTAAAGCAGTTGATCTCACTGAGCTAGAGAGGTGAATTGTGGATACCTGGGGCTAGAGTAGTTGGTGGATTTAGGATGATATTGGTCAAAGGACACAAAATTTCAGTTAATTAGGAGAAATAAGTTCAAGACATCTATGATACAACATGGTAACTATAGCTAATAAGAATATATTGTATTCTTTGATGATATAACACCTCTTGTATTCTCCTGGATAGAGCTGGAACCCATTCTACTAAGTGAAGTATCCTAAGAATGGAAAAATAAGCACCACATGTACTCACCAGCAAATTGGTTTCACTGATCAACACCTAAGTGCACATATAGGAATAACATTTATCAGGCGTCGGGCAGATGAGAGGGGGGAGTAGGGAATAGGTATACACATACATAATGAGTGCGATGCACTCCATCTGGGGGATGGACATGCTTGAAGTTCTGACTCGAGGGGGGAGGAGAGGCAAGGACAACATACTTAACCTAAACATTTGTACCCCCATAATATGGTGAAATTAAAAAGAAAAGAATATATCGTATTCTTAAAAAATGCCAAAAGAATGGATGTTAAATGTTCTTACAACAAAGATGTTATTATGTGGGGTAATGTATATGTTAATTAGGTACATTTAGTCCTTCCACAATGAATATGTAATTCAAAATATCATGTTGTACATGACACATACATACCATTTTATCTGTCAATTTAAAAAAATGATTAAAAAGAGAAGCAACTCAACAAATACAAACGATCCTCAGTATGTTTAAAAGCTGCCTTCTCATCAGAAACAGTGTAGTTCAGAAGACAGTGGGATGGCATGCATATTCAAAGCGGTGAAAGGAAAAGAATGTGAGCCAAGAATTCTATATTCAGTGAAACTATTCTTTAAAAACAAAGAAAAATTGAGGTGTTCTGAGATAAACCAAAGCTAAGAGATTTATTGCTAGCAGACCTACCTTAGAAGAAATACTAAAATGAGTCCATCAGACTGAAAAGAAGGGACACTTAGAGTGTAGTTTGGATAATGAAGAAACAAAGATCACTGGTAAATGTGAATATAAATACAAAAGAAAGAATAAATGTATTTTTATTTGTAACACGTTCCTTCTATTTCATTTAAAAGGCAGCTGCATAGAGCAATATTTATAAAACTGACTCAATGAACTCATGATGTATATATATGTAGCTTGTATGACAAAACTAGTACAAGGAGTGAAGAAGTACAAAGCCATATTACAGCAAAGTTTTTGTTCACTATTTAAATTAACATTAATCCAAAATCTATGGTTTTAAATTATATATAATTATAAGCCCCAAGACAATCACTAATAAAATATAGCAAATTATACAATGAAATAAATAACAAGAGAATTAAAGTGTTGTACTATTAAATATCTACTTAACACAAACAAAATCAAGTAATGGAAGAATAGAATATAATAGAAGAGAATGTCAAAAAAGACTTAAGATACAGAGGAAAAAAAGACAAAATTGCAGACATAAATATTATCAGTAAAAACATCATTGTAGGCCGGGCGCGGTGGCTCACGTCTGCAATCCTAGCACTCTGGGAGGCCGAGGAGGGTGGATCGCTCAAGGTCAGGAGTTTGAGACCAGCCTGAGCAAGAGCGAGACCCTGTCTCTACCAAAAAATAGAAAAATGATCTGGACAACTAAAAAATATATATAGAGAGAAAAAATTAGCAGAGCATGGTGGCATATGCCTGTAGTCCCAGCTACTCGGGAGGCTGAGGCAGAAAAATTGCTTGAGCCCAGGAGTTTGAGATTGCTGTGAGCTAGGCCGATGCCACAGCACTCACTCTAGCCCAGCAACAAAGCGAGATTCTGTCTAAAAAAAAAAAAAAAATCATTGTAAATGTTCTAAACAAACAAATAAAAGGTAGATATTGGCAGAATGGAAAAAAAAAAAAACTTCCAATACAAAGTGATAAATAGGTTTAAAGTAAAATGTTGGAAAAGTTATACCATGCAAAGAGCATCCAAAAGAGAGCTGGAATGGCTATATTAATTTCAGACAAAATACACTTTCACAAAAATTGTTACTAGAGATGACAAGCTTATATTATAGTGATAAAAGTGTCAATAAATCAATTATAGTTATATGTGGATTCAGGATATCATATTTGTGGTCAAGATATATTGTTTCTAACACTATTACTTGCTTGATCAGAATTTTTAAACATCGTATTATGAATTTGGATGTATAAGATGTTCTAATTATGCTTTTATTTTATTCCCTTATATTTCTTTATTTTCTACCTGATGCAAGTGTCATAACAAGATTCTAAAGGAGTATCAAGTATATCTTTCTTTGAAAAGGGGTAAGGGTGATTTTAATAAAGAAGTTTGGAAAGAAGAACTGCATGATATGTCAACTGTAGGCATAATCTTCATAATAAATTTTTATCAAATTGAACCATACAGAATTGCCTTTTTTAGATCCAAGATACTTAAATATGCAAAATTTCATATGATTCAGTATTAATAAGAAAGAGCAAGTATAAAAATAATACCTCTGGAGAATCTTTGTATATCCCAAGGGATACATATCCACATCACTTGGAGAATGATGTCCTATATCATGTCACATTTAATGCATTTTAAATATTTGTTTGTGTCTTTCCTCTAACTAGGCTCATGACTTCTTTAAAGTAATCGGCCATTTCTTATTTATTCTTTAATCCCAAAATACAGAACATAATAACAGCATTACAGATGTTAAATGAATGATTAAACAAATACATGAAAAATTCACATTCTTTTCATTTTTGTCATTCTATATTTATGAAGTCCCTTGAACAGTGTTCTCCAACATCATCTTGCGTGGTCTCTTCTCAAACTACACTTGCCTTCTTTCATAATCTAAAATACACTTAGATATCTCTCACTTCAACATCTCCATAAATGTTCCATTTTTTCTTCCTTGAATATTTTTCCTTGACTAACTTCTACTTATGATTAAAATTATTATTTATGTTTTAGCTCTTCAGAAACATTTAATTATCCAACTCCTCCAACATTAATAAGGTTCTCATTCTCATGTGTCCCACATAGCATGATCGAGATATATATAGATATATATATATATACAAATTTAAATAGTATAAGAGAAAGCATTCTACTCTCACTTCACCAATCCAATAATGGAATCAAATATTTCCCTAAACTATATATAATTCCTTATTTTGTTTCTATTTTTTCTCAATATGCTATCATTCATTG
>CAUYSK010032449.1:0-32980 GCA_963575035.1 Avahi laniger | reverse complement strand
CGGTTGTGCAGAAGCAGTTCGCTATTAACAAGTCGCTCTCATTACATTGCCTGCCTGGATCTTTGCCACGACCTTGCCAGGTAGGCAAGCACTTTTAAACTCTCTTAGGGATGGGGAAACTGAGGCTCCCTAAGGATGAAGGATTTGCCCCGCTGCAAGGCTAGCATGCGGCAGGGCTGGGATTCAACCAGGGCCCCCGTGCACTGCACCCCGTAATCCCAGCATGGCAAGAGGCTCGTGTGACACAGCATGCCACTATTATTTTTGCCCGGGATGACCGTAGCTCAGATATTTGCCAGTGGATTAGCACTGGTTACTTTGGGCATCCTAAGCACCTCCAATCTGTCATTTCTTAAGTGGGTCATTTTGACCTAAGAAGTAGGTGTAGAATCGCTAGCCTGGGGGCCAAAACAGGGAAGAGTGGAGTTAGCCAAGGAAGAGGATGAGCCTGTGGATATTTCTGATGCCACTATCCGTGGCTGGCGGTCACACTTTCTGCTGGGCACAGTTTTAGGAAAGCTCATAGATTCTAACCGTCTATGAGAAAACTTATACCCAGGAAGAATACAAAGCCAGGCCCAAGGTCACACAGCTAGTAAGTAACTGAGCTATTCCAGCCTCAGGTTTCCTAATTCTAAGTCCAGTGCTCCTTCCACGCTACCTGGATTTCAGGCTACGTTTCATCTCATTCTGTCTGGAGCTCGTCCCTCCGTGTGTGTGTACAACTGACAGTTAGTAAAACACTAGCAGTGGGGGCGACGTGCACAGTGGATCCTTTTCCGGAGATGTCCCCTGCATGAGAGGGGCAATCCTCTTGAAGATCACTGCCTGGTTAAAACACAAGGCTCAGGACACAGCTGTGTCCTCATGGGCCAGGACAACCCCACGGATATGTGCATTGGGGAAGTGGAAATATTACTCACGACTTGTCTCGCCTGCCAAGTCTTCTTGGGGGACTTGCTTGCCTCCTTCGGGGGGACAGGGATTTTCCCCGGCTTCTCACCTGGGTCGGAGAGTGGGCACTTGCAGGTTTCAGGATCTGAAGGGGATATGAGGAGTTAACCACACTGGTTGCTGAAGGACCGCTCACCTTCCCGTCTTCCCACTGCACGGCATCCCAGCCCCCAGCCCGTTCGTGATGCCACGGTTTGGCAGGCCCTGAGCAGGAAGACTGCTAAAGCAGGAGGTAGGAGACACTCCGTTCCTCTCTCATTCTGCACTGGCAGGAGTCAAGGGCCATCTGGATGATCACACTGTGCCTCCTTGGCCATGGCAGAGAGGGGAGCAGAGCCCCATGCCTCAGCCTCCTGGGGCTGTGTTTGGTTGCTTGGCAAGCTCCTCTCCACATGAAGGAAAAGTCCCATCTACATTGTCCCAGAAATCAGCTTGTTCTTCCTCTGACTCTGCCAACACATGCACATGACAGAGTGGCTTCGATCTATCAAGAAGCTCTACTCCCGGTCCCGCAAAGTGAAGATGACAAGTGCAAATGCTAAACATAACCAAGCCTGAAGTCAGCACAATCCCTGTCCCCTGCCGTCTCCAGTGTATGCACGGGCTCTCTCTCAGTGACTCCACAAGCCCTGGAGGGACAAGGACATCGTTCACTTTGGAAGTTAAGCTGGTAGAGGAAAGGAGGGCTTGTGAGCACAGTCCGTGTAAGGCCAGCACAGCGAATGTTTCCACGTGTGCTCTTGCGACACCGGGTTAGAATTTTATGCCAAAGGGCTTTGCAACTTATAAGGCAAAACAGAGATAGAATATGACTCTGAAACAGGTGATAAACCAGGGTGACCAACTCATCCTGATTTTCCTGGGCCTTTCCTAGTTTTAGTACTGAAAGTCTCCTGCCCTGGAAAAGCCCTCAGGTTCCAGGTAAACTGTAATGACTGGTCACCCTAGTATAAAGACAAAACAGAATAAAACTAGAGCTTCAGTATAAAATGACTAACATTTTAGATCTGCTTTCATAAAAAGAATTGCAGGCCAAGACGTTGCTTTAACATTTACATTGATTTTGGCTGTTTTATGAAGTAGTATGTGCAAAGAGAGACATTAACTTCAAGAAATTTTGACCATCCTAGAAATATGAGGCCTGGAGCAAGAGCGGGGTTCGGGGTGGCGCGTGGAATGGAAAAAGAGCTCTCCTGTGTCACCCACTGATCTCCCCAGCACCCACCTTCATTCTCATGTCCCTGGCGTATTTCTCCAGCTCCTTCCTTATGTCGGCCCTCAACATCTTTGAGACGTTGAGGACCAGCTGCTTCCACTCGATGGGCTGGAAGCTATGAGGCTCGTGGGGCACGTACAGCCCGATCTTGACCTTCTTGACTGTGTGCAGGTATTTCTTATACGAGTCTTCAAAGTCAAAGATGAGGTCACTCAGAGTCCGAAAGGTCAATGGCTTGTCCATCAGCTCGGCCCTTCGGCTCATGCCCAGGGAGCCGTAGCGGCCGTTGCAATAAATCCCCAGCACAACATGGTGAAAGTAGTTTCCTGAGAAGTAGGTTTTAAAGCTGATGGGGAACCGCTCAATGGAAGGCTGTCCGTTGGTTAAGTATCTTAGACAGTCTGAGTCAAGGAAGAGAAAAGGAGGCCTTGGAAAGTCACAGAGCTCAGACTCCCGGGAAAGGAAGGGATCTCACGGGAGTCAGGGAGTCCATCCGTCTGCCTCTGAGCCAACCCACGTGGAACTTCTCCAGACTAATCCTTTTAGAAAGGATTCACCTGAAATCTTTGATTACCTACCAATTAGTGGTGCATACCAAAGCCAATGAATATGGGGCAAAGAGCAAACTTATCATTTTCTTCAGTAATTCCGTAAATGCAAAACAAAACAATAACAAGGTACTTTTTCCTCACTCCGTTTTCTACAGGGAATGAGGAGCTATTAAAGAATTTTTTTTTTTTACACAATTGGAATGATGTGCTCAGACTGCTGCGTGTGGGGGGACCAAGAACTGAAGGCCACGCAATGGTCCAGTTGCGAAAGGAAACCCAGATCCAGGCAATGGAGGTGTGAGAGACAGACCTGTTGCTTATCTGGATGGTAAGGGGCAGAAAGGCGTCAGAACGGGTCCCACCTGCACCTTGTCTGCTGCTTGCATTGGCCCTGCCCTGCCGGCCCGTGCCAGCAGCCCTGCGTACCACACAGAAAGCTGCCTCCAGTCCCCAGCCGGCTCAGCGTCACACCTCTCTCCACTTACTGGCCCGTTTGGATCGAGGCACTACCTTGGCTTTGGCCCAGCAACTCCGCAGGGCCAGGCTCCAGGTCACTTCCCCTCTGGCTGCACGCACTGAAGGGCGGGCGAGAGCCATCCCAGCGTCACACCCATCGCGAAGTCCCACGGCAGCCCGGCCAGGCCATCGCCACTCCCAGACCCAGCTTCTCCGGAGAGGGATAGTGGAACTCACAGTGTCACTCCTCTGCTAAAACCTTTGGTGACTCTAGAGTGTTCCTAAGGTAAGTAATAATCCGGGTGCTTAACCTGGTGCCTTTCGCGTGGCAAGTGCTCAGTGAGTGATTCTCTGCTCTCTGGGAATCTGTCTTCGCCACTTCTTCACTCCAATTACCTTCCACACAGAATGAACCCCTTTTTTTTCAGACAAAGTCTTGCTCTGTCACCCAGGCTACGGTGCAGTGGCATCATAGCTCACTGCAACCTCAAACTCCTAGGCTCAAGTGATCCTCCTGTCTCAGCCTCCCAAGTAGATGGGACTATAGGTGTGCACCACCACACCCGGCTAATTTTTGTATTTTTTGTAGAGACAGGGTGTCACTCTTGCCCAGGCTGGTCTTGAACTCCTGACCTCAAGAGATCCTCCCGCCTCGGCCTCCCAGAGTGCTAGGATTACAGTTGTGAACCACCGCATCCAGCCAGAATGACCTTCTTAAGTCAAAATTTGATATATATCACTCTTCTGCCAGCGAGTTTTCATTGTCTCTCATCATCTTCAGGCTTTAGACCAAATCCCTGAGCAAAGTCCTGCCGTGATTGGGCCCCTCGCATCAAGCCTCTGCGCAGTCCCATTTCCCCCCCAGGCGGGGCCAGCCCACCCACCCGCCGCAAGCCGCTGACATTTTTGAAAACCAAACCTTGAGGCCAGAACGAATGCACGGATCAGTGCCCACTGCCCTCTGCACACATATTCTCCCATGATGTGAAGTCAAATATAAGTGAACATTTCGAGTGACCCTTACATTACAAAGCCATATGATTATGAAGCTCTTAAACATATTATGCTATTAAAGAAACTCTATACTACGTTACATCCCTACTGTAGTAATAAATTCTCTGTGGCTTCACTCCCGCCTCAGCCCTATAGAGTGGGGAGCTGAAAGCTGGCAGAGATCTGCAGGTCTCAGAGGCACCGTGAGCGGTAAGGATGCCTCGGGCTTGCCCTCGCTGCTCCTGACGCGCACACGGGCTGCACCGTGGCCTGGAACGGCCTCGCCACTATCCACTGCCCCTTCCTGGGTGTCGTGCCTCCCTGACCTCCCTCAGCCTTGCCTAGACACCCCCGCCCACCCCCCGCCCCGCCGCACACAGACGCAAGAACTCCCGTAGCCCTTGGTGCTTACCCGTCCTCGGGAGGCAGAGGTTGTCTCTCGTACCCTGGAACCCCTTGGGGACAGCACACGCCTGGGACACAGAAGGGCTCACAGAAAGAATGAACCTTAGAGTGTGAGGACACACTTCCTTAACACTGGAAAGGACAGCACTCGGTGAGGGGCTAAATCCAGGTACCCTGACGAGAAAGATGCTGATAGAACCCAGCCCACTGCCCTGATGACAGCCTTGTCCCCTGTCCTCAGTTTAATCACAGATGGCTTCTCTCTCTCAAACTGTTCACCTGCTTTCTGTTCACTTCGTCATGTGAGATGAACTGGCAGCTAGGCAATGAAATCACACCTCTGAGTCCTCTTACACAGATTCTTGCCTGTTTTCTGGGACGAGTTCTCTGGGGCTGGAGTAAGCACATTCCTTCGTTATCTAAGTCAGTGTAAGAGACACTTCTGAGTGTCTGCTGTGCCAGACAGGGGGCCAGGGAGGGCTGGGGGGCCAAAGGCAAGAACGTAGCCCTTCTCTGGAAGTCTGGTGGGAGACGAACTCAAAATGGACACAATGTCATCAGCATGGCGGGTCCTCAAATAATTAAACAGAATTACTAAACGATCCAGCGATTTGAAAGCAGGGACTCACAACACATATTTGTACACCCATGGTGTTAAGCAGCATTATTTGCCACAGCCAAAAAGTGGAAACAAACTTAAATGTCCATCAGTGGATAAACGGATGAACAAAATGTAGTATATACAAACAACGGACTATTATTCAGCCTTAAAAGGGAAGGAAATCCTGCAATACTCTACAATATGGATGAACCTTGAAGACATTATGCTAAGTGACACAAGCCAGACACAAAAGGACAAATATGGTATGATTCCACTTATCCGAGGTTCCAAGAGTAGCCCAATTCAGAGACAGAACATAGAATGGTGGTTGCCAGGGGCTGGAGGGAGGAAATGGGGAACACTGTTTAACGGGTGCAGAGCTCCAGTCGGGGAAGACGCATGAGTTTTGGAGATGGACGGTGGGCCTGCTACACAGCATGAATGCAATTAACACCACTGAACCGTGCACTTAAACATGGTTAAAATGGTAAAGTGTACGTTGTAAGTATTTTACCACAATAAAAAACAAAACCAAAACACAATGCAACATGTGCTATAAGAGAAGCAAGGGCAGCATTCTCTGGGTGGTAGAGGAGGGGCCTCAGTGCAGTGACACTGGGATTTGTCTTTCAGGACAAGTGGAGTCAGCCGGGTTTAGAAGTGGGAGTGGAAAGGGGTCAGGAGAGAGCGCCAGTCCGTCACGTCACAAGTCACATATCTCCAGGATTTTTTCCACCTTTATGTCAATCAGTAAAGCCTTGGGACCTGGAGCAACTAGGAACAGAAAGAGAATGGGCAAGGAAATATGGATGAAAGCAGGGGAGCGGCTTGAGCTTTTCCACGAGGAAAAGGGGGGCAGCAGCATCCCAGCCCAGGGATACCCTGCCTAGCATCCAGCCTCAGGGGGGCACACCTGACCTGCCTCTCACAATGAACCTGTCACATTAATAAACCTTAGTGCTTTAGTATCATGAGCAAGCCCCACCACGATCAGAGAGATCCCCCAAAATGCCTGCCATAATTCAGAAGATAATTTAGAACCAAAGATCCACCTATCCAGCACGCGTGTAAAAGTGCACACACGCACTTAAGCAAGATAAAAGGAAGTGGTTCTTCAGCAATGAATCCCGAACTTGGGACCAAAGTCAAAAAAGAGCAAACAGGAAGGACAAGCCAATGGACACAGACAGCCAAGCAGCCAAGCCAACCACCTTCAAAGTTGTCAAAGCACTGTCTGCTTCCTGGGACCTGCAGGGGACACAGACAGATGACCCAAGTCATACCCTGCACCACCCCCACATGGAAAGCAGGACCCAGGGATGCTGACACAGAGCACAGAGAAAAGACGAGGATGCTGGAACTTTTAGAATTTGGGTCTGTGTTTCTTGTCCATGCGCAAGAGTCAAATCTCCCTGAGTTGGGCAGGATGAGCTGAATCTATCCACCCGCCACACATTCCCTGTACTTTTCTGAAATGTCACACGAATAAGAACAAAGGGAAACTAGAGCACGATATCTGTGATTTGGACGGGCCCAAGGCTGTTCCGATCTCAAAAGGTTGCAGGTGATTCCAGTGACATAATGCTCAGATGTCTAAAATTGTACAGGGACAAGACTGTTGTGTGAGCAACAGGACCTAAATCCAGATGCTCTCAGACAGCCCTCAGCGGAGAGTCTGAAGTTGGCCTGTCCACCCCGCAAAGGGCCTGGGCTTGTGTTCTCCTCCACTGATCCACCAACAAGCCCCCAGCCAATTGTTCACCCCCATTAAACTTGCGGGAGGCTCCGCTCAACAGCTGTGGCTGACTCCTGCCACTAAAGAGTTGGGGCCCTGGGCCATCTGCTGCCCCAAGCCCCTCCTGCTGGGCTCCCCAGGCTCACATTCCACCTCCTTTGTGGGGAGCAGGGAGGAGGAGTATGACCGGAGGGCCAGGGAGGGGCCTCGGTAAGGCTCAAGTTTCCATTTTTCAAATGTCAGCCAAGGCACCTGTGGACAATCTTGTTTCAGATCAGGCCTACTAGCGCTCCACAGACTGCAAAGTGCCGCGGAAATTCCCCTTCCCATAAAAACGTCCAGGTGGCCAAGGAAACGGACCAGACCCATCCACTGTCCCCAGTCTAATTCTGAACTGCGTGTTCTTCCACTGACTCTGTGTGTTCTTTCTCTCCTGGTTTTCCTTCTGTCTCTCTGACTTTCCTTCTTCAGTCTCTTTCATGGGCTCTTTGTACCCAACTAGACCAAAAAATACTGGGATTTCATCCTTGATCTTTTTCTCCTTTCACTTCTCGAATAGCCACACAATCCCCTAAGCGCTCAGAGCTCCGAAATTTGCATGTCCAGTGCAGATTCCCCGTGTGAGCGCCACACTCTCAACACCCCAGCCCGACTCCCCAAGGGCACCTCAAATTCAACATGTCCAAGTCTGAGCTCATCTCCCCCTAAATCTGATCATCCCCTTGAAGTCCTTCCCGTGGCTGTGGCCACTAGGCAAGCCAGAAATGGGGAACCATTGTCCCTGTCCTCTAACTCTCCCTATTTAATCAGTCCCCAATGGTGGTGGTGACAATTAATTTCTCCATCTTCCCGCCACCTTCACTGCCACCATCTCAGCTCAGGTCTGCACTGATGTATCTCACCTCCCAGCCACTCCCATTCCCCCAGCCCATCCTCCATGGCCTGTCGCCCAATCCAGAAACCTGTGTTTGTTCACTCCACTCTCAACTCCTGCGTCTAGTTGACCCCCAAGTCCTGTACCTTCCATCTCCTGGATAGCTCTGGAAACCATCCCTCAAATCCATTCCCATTGCCAGGGCCATGGTTTAAGCATCATCAGTCCCTCCTGTAACAGCTCCCACTGGGCTCTGCAGACCCCGCCCCAGCCTTCCCCACTCTGTCCTCCTTCAGTCTGTCCTTCAGAGCTACCTAACATGTGCACCTGACCATGTCACGCCCCCGCCTCGGAGTTCTCATCTGGGCTTCCCAGTGCCTTTGGGAAAAGGTCACTTCTCAGCATAGCACTCAGGGACCTAACTGGGCTTACCTGGGACCACCTCTCAAGCTTATGTCTTGCCACGTTTCCTTTGCCACTGTCCCTTCCAGCCATCCACCCCACAGGGCTTGGGAGTTCCTTTGCTTTTCTATCTGGTCATGTTCAATTGTCATCACCACTAATAAGTCAGTGCCATCAGTTTTTCTGGACCATATTCCTCTCAGGCTAAGGAGGCAGGAGTCTGGTGAAACAGAGAGTGTGGGAGAGACCAGACCCTTGTTTCAGCCGTGTGCTGTCAAGCCAGGACACTCCACCATTGCTTGGTTTCTTCCATACTCCACTGCTGGAATTTTCCGGGAGAAGGGTTTGGACACTAGCACTCTCGGCCCTGATTTCATTTCCCCCTGAGTGTCTTTCCTGTCGCAATGTCAGATTAATGCAAGAAACAGCCCGCACACACACAAACTCTCTCTATTCCCTCTAGTCCCTCCTCCTTGTGACTAGTGAGTCTGCAAGGTCACTGGCCTGAGATCTGGCCCTGATGAAGGCTGTAGCTAACAGATTAGACTGGTGGTGGTCCAAGGAGCCCGGCATTGATTTGGTTCAACTCCAGATGGTGAAAGTTAAAGAGAAGCACCAGGGGACTTTGACACTTTCCCCAAGGAGACAACAGGCATCACCTCTGTGAATTTAGGGTGTTAAAGGCACCACCAGCTCCACAGTGAGGCCACCATCTATGAAGTAAACCTAAGCACATAACTTAAAGCAGTGGTCCCAACCTTTTTGGCACCGGGGACCGATTTCATGGAAGACAATTTTTCCACAGACCAGGGGGTGGGAGGTGAGAGGTGGGAGGGTGGGGATGGTGAGCGATGGGGAGCGGCTGTAAATACAGACGAAGCTTCGCTTGCTCACCCGCTGCTCACCTCCTGCTGTGCAGCCCGGTTCCTAACAGGCCACGGGACCAGTTCTGGTCCATGCCTGGGAGGTTGGGGACTGCAGACTTAAAGGATACATGCCCAGGATGACAGCTTCAAGGCATTTGATAGGCAAGGACTCTCGGGTCATTTCTTTTGCTGTTTCCATTAACCTGCAGGATAGAGCACAGCAGAGAATCTCAGGACTTATTTAATTATGCAGTCAGTCTGTCTGTCTGTCAATCCATCAGCATGCCTGTCCCCACACTAGGCACCATGCAGGAACATAGAGGGGAAGGGACACAGATTGGCACCAAAGCATATCTGCACTTGGCAAAACTGAAATCCTAAATTCTCCACTCCCCTCTCCAAGAGTTAGTCGCTGCATTCCATAGCAGCCTCCCAATGCTGGAACAAGTAAAGGAGTCCTCACAAAGCAAATTTTATGAACCTCCCCCAGCCTGAGAATTAGTATTCACCACTGAACTTGGCTGTCAGAGCGGCCCACCTCCAACCTGGCCCCGGGCACTCCCCACCTTCACCCTGAACACACTAGGATATCTGAGCACTGGGTTATAGGGATGGGGTCAGGAGAGGGAGTTGGCAGCTAAGGCTAGGAGACAGGTTGTATGGCCCACAGATCATGCACCACTTACCCACTCAGCGGTCGCATTTTCCTAATTTCAAAGAACTGGGTCCCTGTATGATTGTATCTGTGCAAAGCATATAAAGGGAAAGTGACAGAAAACTCCAAAGGTCCCAGGAATCTGTCAGAGGATGTTATGCATTCTGATTTCTCAATGAGATGAGGACGTGGAGGCTTTTCAGAGGTAGCCAGTAGCCAGAGGTAGCCAATAGCTTCTAACTCCTCACCATCCTAGTGAGAATATAATTTCTAACTTAAGCTTCAAAGCACCTTGGACTTTTATAACAGCTCCTTTCATTCTATTCTGTATTCTGATTAGTTGAGTGTATGTCTTAATTCACCTACTAGACTACAAGCTCTTGGAGAGCTGGGACTATTCTTTTATCATCTTTAGATCACCCATAAAACTCAGCAGAAGCCCAACAAATGCAAGTTAGCAAATATTATTAAATGAATGAGAAATAAGTGAATGGATTGGTGGATATATGGATGGATAAATGGTTGGATGGATGGAAGAATGGAAAGATGGAAAGAGGGATGGATGGATGGATGGATGGGTGGATGGATGACAGAGGCATCTGGAAGCACTTCACGCCCTCCTAAAAGGGGCTGGGATTCCTGTCCTGGCCACTTAGGCAGTGCCTGGCATGTCAGACATGGGCACACATATCCAGCTGGAGAGCTCCTTATAAGCAGATTGTTGGCTCCATCCCTGGAGATTCAGATCTCCGGTCACAGTTCTTAACCCCGGGTGCCATTCAGAGTGACCTCACCTGGACTACTGAATTAGAAGCTCTAGGGCAAGAGCCAGGGGGTGATTTTAACAAGCACACGGGTTTGAAAGTTACTGACCCAGGCCTTAAGAATGACAATTAGCAATATAGGCTTGTCCAGCTTTTTAAAAATACAACATACAAAATCCTAGAGGTAAAAGAGAAAAAATGAAGGGCTAAGTATTCTCATCGTGAATTAATTTTACTTTACCAAAGATTTTCTTCAAGCAGTGAGGTTTTCAGTACACAAAGTAGAACTGAATTGGCAAAAGTTCAGTTCTACGCCCAACTTTCCTCTGTTCCCATATCTGATTTATACATCAGTAAAGTGAGACACACCTATAATAAAATAATGGAAAATTACCTGACCATCCTCTCAGTTCACTGTTAGTAAACTGAGGCCCTGAAAGTGGGCTGGGGAGAAAAGTCCCCTCTAAACATTCTCCCAGGGTAAAATATTCTCTGAGCCCGAGTTTGCCCCAGAAGACTTCTCCCCATTCCGCAGAGCCTATGTGGCACCTCTCTTTCCAGAAACAGTGCAAAATCAGCACTACCCTCAGGCTGTCCAAGGGTCGGGCAGGATTTGTCCTTCCATACCCTGGCACCTGTCACTGCATCCAGGATAAAGCAGTCGGGAGTCCCAAGGAACTAAATAAAAGTCAGGTCGGAAGGTGGAAGACAAGAGTCCACACTCTGCCTTCCTCGTGCAGTGTCTCCCATGGCAGGTGACCAGCAGCATGCTCCTGGAGCCCCCTGATGCCTTCCCTTTTCCGGCCCTCACTGCATATGAAGGAGGCCATTGACCTTTGCAGTCATAAAGGGTCAGGGAAGAGAAAAATAAAAGCGCAGATTCTCAGGGGAACAATGGGAACTCGGCTGACAATGAGCTGTGAGGCCGGCAGCAGGAGCAAATATGTAAAGCCCGTGCAAATTTGCCCCATCAATGCATTCCCAGCCAGGCTCATTCTCTTAACTCTCTGGCCAGATGATCCTTGGAAAAATCATGTCCTAGTTAGAAGTGGGGAGCCACTCTAATTTATGTCACCTTCTGGAATGTTCTGTGAAGAGTTGGTCACATCCAGAAAGGGTTAGCTCTCGGGGTCCAGGTTTACCATGCCAGGAGTTCGTGCCTCTGGACCACATGGAACTGGGGATGAGCACCAACGCTAGACAGCCTTCCAAGGGCTAGGGCTGTCGGTGTCGCTCTTGGAGGCTGGCGATACTTTCTCCTTCTAATGTTGCTTTAGGATTCCACTGGGAGGATGCCATGCAGGGGAACCAATGACCCATGGAGTAGAAATGGAGGGGCTCCTCAAAGGATCTCCCCACCCAAATGAGCAGAAATGGGTGTTATTCCCATTAGGTAATATCAGGCCCTAGGAGGCAGGTGCTGGTGTTTGGTCCCTTCAGGGAAGACACAAAAATCCACCAGAAAGATCCTAGCCTATAACAAAGAGAGGAGGGGCTCTTTCGGGACATGTGGGACATTTGTGGAGTGCCCCTGAAATCCTTTCTGCCTCAAGGCTGGTGTGAACAAACAGAAAGCAAACCAGTGTGCCTGGGGCCTTGGAAGGCATGCCGAGTTTTATATCTTTGTGGAGGAAGAACAGAGGTCAGCAGAAGCTTGACCCCCTGGAGAACATGCTAAGGGCCAGCTCCCATCTGACTCCTGTCCTTACCAAATACCAGGAGTGGCAGGTGGACCATTTGCTTCCACCCCTTTGTTCCTACAGTGCTGCTTGGGGGGCCCTCAGAACAGAGCTACCCCTGGCTGCAAACCACCTGAGGACAGGGGAGGAGAAACAGATCACAAGTCTGGCTGGTCTGAACCCAGCCTGGACCCACAGGATTTCTTAGCGCCTCTTCAAGCTGAAGCGGGCAGAGAGCGCCCCCATCCCACAGCCCCATCCACTCATGCAGAACCAAGCAAGGTCACTAGCCGGGGTCACCCGGGGAGCCAAAGGCAGCGCCAGGTGGGCCTCTTGCAGATCAGGAGTGGTCAGGCACGAAGGCAAAAGTGAGAGAGGAAAGGAAAGGAACAGAAGAACAGCAGGAAGAAGGCAAAAGAAAGAGAGGAGAGGAAGACAGGAGGAGGGGACCAAAGATGACCGAGAAGGAAGAGGTGGAGAAAGAGGAGAAGGAAAAAGAGTGGAGCCCAGAGGGGAAAAAGAAGAGGATGGGGAAGAAGAGGGGAAAAGAGAAGCCAGAGGGGCTGGAGGTGGACCAGCGCCCCCTCACTGGCCCTTGCCAGGCCTGTCCACATACGCCTCGAAGGGAGAAGGGCTGGGTCATCGCAATGACATCCGTTGTTTGTACTCTTTCTAGACTCTTGCCTGGGGGCATCCCTCCCTGCCAGGCCTCACCAATCTTACAGAGCTTCTGATGACCAGCTGGGGACAGATATGCCACCAGGCTTGGGATCATCATGCCTGTCCCCTGGCAGGGTCTGCTCAGACCTTGGTTGGAAGGATACTGTAGTGTCTTCATGTAATTCTGGATCGCCTGGAGCCAGTCCGGAATTGTCATCGACAGCCTGTAGTTTGGGACCTGGGGTATTGAAGGCTGCAGAGAAATAGAGGGGAATCCTTTTATCAAGGAGGTACTCTGGGGCCCAGCTCCTGGGGGCAGGCACAGGGCTGAAACCCCCAGAGAGAGAGCTGCTCATGAGAGGCCACCCGGGCCTGGGCGCCTTTTCAGGTAGTGTCTCCTCTACGAGGTCCCTCTGAGAATTCTCCCTCTCTGAGTTCCCTCTACACACACTCTGCTCTGGGTCACAGTGTTCTCTATGACCCTCTGGGCGTTGTGAGTGCGGATACAGCCTGCCGCCTCCTGAGAGCCCAAGCGCCTCCTTGAAGCCAAAGACCATGTCCTATAGTGTCCAAGGCCACCAAGCCTGGCCTAGGATGGTCACAGATGTGCTCCATTAATTACTGCATGACACCTTTGGCTGTGTGGCTAATGGTGACCCACTGTATGTGCTCCACTCCAGGGCACCACTTACACAGTGTAAGGTGAACAGTGCCGCGGAGAACTGCAACATGGCGCTGTCGCATTGTCTTAATACCACGCCCCCTGCAATGCCCACTGCATCCCCTCCCCTGAGTCCGCCCCAGGTGGATTAGCAAAGACCCCTCCTCCTGCCGTGACTCCTCCCAGACAGTGCAGCCCCTGGGACTCCTGAGCCGTCTTACTCCTCTGCCCCTCGTCTGCCTCCCAGGCAGCACTCGCCAAGTGTCTACCACAGAGTGGACGGAGTTCTGCTCCCTGCTGGGGACAGAAAGGACCAAAGGCAGGCAAGGACTGGAAAGGGGAAGGCAGGTGTCCCTTCTCAGCAATTTAGAGCTAAGACGCCCACTCAGCTCTGCGCAGCCCTGCCGAGGAGGCCAAGAGCAAAGAGGGCCATCCAGTCAAGCCACTCCTGGGAAGCAAGGGATGCCGGCCGGGGTTTTTTTGCTTAGTTGGTTGGTTTTTGTTTTGTGGTGTTGATGTCTGTTCTATTTCCCCTATATGTTTCTCAGTCTCCTGGCCTCTGTCTCTCTGGTGCCTGGCGACAGAGAAGCTCAGCCCGTGTGTCCAGGGCGAGCTGCTGCTGGCAGGAGAGGCGAGGCTCCTCCAGGCCTAAGCTGCTTAGGGTGAAGCAGAAAGGGCCGGAGGATGGATTAGTCCCGTGCTCGGAGAAAATAGGGCAGGTGTGGCCCTGGGGATTTAGTGCTTGGCTAGACAGAAGGTGAAGCTGCTGGTGAGCAGGCCCGGGGACAGCCCTGGGCGGCCTGGCTGGGCAGCGGGGCCAGACACTGCCCCAGGCCGTTCCTGGGCTCTCCCGGGCTCTGCAGGCACCAGCCCCGCAGGGACTGAGGACACGCTGCCCCAGGCACGATGGGCATCAGGCTCTTTCCGCCCGTCTACACCGGTGGCTGCGCTTACTGACGCTCCTTGACGTTCTGTTCCTCTCGGTTTCCCTCTCTTGGCTGTGAAACGTCCTGCTCCGCAGCGACTGCCCCCTTAGCTGCGAGGAAACTAGTCACACTCCCTCCAGCACAGCCAAGGCGCGAGAGCGCGTGTGAACGTGAGTGTGTGCACACACAGCGTGACTCTGCTGCCAGCGACACTTTGCTCGCATCACATCGACTCGAATAAATCACATTCCTGTCTGGGAGAGTCACTTCAGGGAGCAACGTGTTCCACTTTGAATATCTGCTCCTACGACTCTCTCTCTCTCTCTCTCTCTCTCTCACAGAGCGAGTCAAAATATGAAGCGTAACCTTGCGTTTCTTTCTGCCTAGCACACACTAGGAAGTGTCGAGCTTGTCCTTAGTGTTTTGCAGTAACATCCACAGATCCACCCATGCCTAGCACTCTGTGTACAAACGTGACAGAGATTTCACAAAGCGAGGAGAGAAGGGGAGATGTGAACAGTGTCCCTAGCACTTTCTGTGTCCCAGGCTCTAGGTCAGGTATAGAAGGGGCGGGAAGCACAGAAGCATTTCTACCAGAGAAATGGGTACCTCCCTAACACGAAAGCTGGTAAGCGTGGGAGAATGCCAGGAAGACTCATCAGCCACCTAAGAGATGCCCAGAGGGGTGTCCCTTGGCCCGAGCCTTGTCGTAGCCAGTGACTTGGCTCAGCTTCCGCTATGGGGCTGACCACTAAATTATTTCAACTCCCCTCAAGCCCAGCAGAGCACACAAGGGCTGGAGGGTGGGGGTGAAGCCAGGCAGCAGTTGGTCCTCAGAATAGCAGCCGAACGGCGCCCAAGGGCTTTTGAAAACAGCTGCACGGTTACCTCAGCCTGGCTGTGAGCAGAGCACAGGCGCTGTGGCCACATTTCCTCCCCACTGGGAGGACAAATGTATACATTCCCCAAGTCCTGGCTGGGGGGCAGGGCTGTCAGGGGGGAAAGGAGTTGAGACGGCACAGCCTACAGCTTGCCCTGACGTCTGGGATTGCTGGCTGGGCTCAGCTTCCAGCCAGCGCTTAGGCTGCCGATATTCCCAACCAGCTCGGACTGGAAACCAGAAGGGCTTCTTGGGGTATAATTAGGAGACACACGTAACCAGGTTCAAATTCCTGCTCTGTCATCCACTAGCTGAGGACCCTGGTCAGACTGCATGACCTCACTAAGCCTCCATTTTCTTTCTGATAAAATAGGAATAGTATTAAATATCACCGACTGTGAAGCTTCCAGGCTGATTGTACGGATTGCACGAGCTAAGGTAAAAGGAGGCAGCTGGGGGCTGGGCACATGGTGCTCAGGAAATGTCAGCCGTGTTACTATCCATCACCACTGTGTTCTCAGGGGTGTAGACTGGAAAGCAGAATCAGCAATGGCGGAGTCCCTGGACACTCAACTTGGGAGCTTCATATCATGAAGATGCCTTCTCACCCTAATGCAAGAGGCTAAAGACGTCCACTTCCCCTGGGAACACATGGTGACAATAAGTTAATATCCTTAATTTGTGAAGAGTTCATACAAAGTGATAAGAAAACTCTTTAGGCCTCAAGAAAATAAAAATGGCCCCAAAGGTGGAAGCCACTCAAGTGTCCACTGATGTATGAATGAATAAACAAAATGTGGTCTACAATAGAATATACAATGGTATACGGCGGAATGTTATTCAGCCTTTAAAAGGAAGGACATTTTGACACATGCTATAACCTGAGCAAACCTTGGTGGCTGACAGCGAGGTCCTGGGCTGCCCAGGATGGACATAAGGGTGGACGGTTCTGAATGCAGGACAGGGGAGGCAGTGAGCTGTCGGCGAGAGCCAGCAAGCCGCAGGAGCGGGACCCTGACTGCAGCCAAGTGTCAAATCCCAAGCACTCGCATTTCTTCACTCAGGCAAAGCTCATTCCTCTAAATGTGAATTATTTCCTAATTTAGAATCAACGTGAGAACCAGGCACAAAAAAGGTGGGATCTGCAAGAAACCAATTGCTGTTTCCTGCTAAATCCTCGTTTTCTGCTCTTCGTAGAGTCCAGCTCCAACAAGTCAAGAAACAAAAGGAGCAGTTCCTAGTATGCCCAGCTGTTTTTTTCTGGGCTGGTCACTCTCTCTGCTCATCTCATCCCATCCTCTATTCTCTTCCAACTGACTCTTGCTGTTTTCTTAAACTATACCTAAAAACCCTGGCTTTGTCCTGGTCAAGTGCTAACTTTAGATCCAGGAACCCCCAGGAGAGAGGTCACAGCCACGAATAGGAGGATCTAAGAGCAAGTGAACCCTCCCAGGTGGGGACACTTGGACCGTCGGGCTGCTGATGGAATGTCCTGCAATCAAAGGAAGTGTCAGTCAGTCCTCACAGGCCCCGGAACCCTGCCCTCTCCACTTCATTCGCATCCTAGCCCACTTCAATTGCCAGAAACGGTTACTCTCCCGCAACTCTCCGCCTGCCACCACCGCCAGCCTCCCAGCCCACTTCTGTGCAAATTCCTCCGCAAGATACCGATTTGGCTGAAGGAGAAGGGGACTCGGCCCCAGAGGAAAGGGTCTGTCTGCCAAGCTGAGCACAGGAACAGCCCTTGAATCAGCAAGGAGTGGCCCTTGGAAACGGGAGCTTTTGAGGCTCTTCCCGTGTCAGGGCCTGGGCAGGGGTCGGGGTCTGGGGAATGGCGCAGCTGGGGGGAAGCCATGATGCGGTTGGGAATACAGAACCAACCACTGTGATGCAATGTAAGAGAGAAATGTTAAGTTCTTTATATTTAGGGCCAAATAGCCAACTGTTCACACCGGAGCTGGGGGATTCCTGGAGTGGCAGCAGTTCTCATGTGACCTTCAGGTTACCGTGAAAAACTACGATAGGATGTTTTAGGGAACTGATTGATGATATACTAGGAATTGCCCTAGAAAGAGGACAAGGAGAATGAGTTGATCTGGGAACTACGACACATAAGAAAGGGCAAAAGGAACTACCTGTGTTAATCGTATTGCTTCTTGTTTGAGATAATAATAAACTACACTTTCGACTTGAAATCGGACATTGAATATTTCACGAGCTAGTAACATCTTTAAATGTGTTAACTACTTGTCGACAAATTTCAATGTATTCTTCTTAATGTTTAATGACACCCTAAAAAGATCTTATTTCTATCAAAACACATACAAAAAAATGGGGGGGAGGCTTTAACCCTGGTGTGACTAACCCCATTTCCCCACAAAGCTAGACTAAAATGCTTAAGTAACGGAATGAATATGTCAAAAGCACATCTTGTTGCATTTCTATGCATTTCTAGTCTACTAAACGTGGACAAGCAAGTTTCTTCTTGCTTCTGCCTGGGACAAAGAAGAGTAAAGGAAGGTGTGGAATGACGGAATGTCACAGATCTGAGGGTTCATAGTCCAGTAGACCCCTAGCATCACACAGATCAGCATTAGAGACCTAGAGATGCACAGGTCACACCATGGGTTTTCAGAAGCGGAAAAAACTTTCCATGAAATCTGATCTACTCCCATTTTATGGATGAGAAAACTAAGGTCAGAAATTTTAAGAGAGTGACCTAGACAGAAGACTAGATGTAGCACAACCAAGCCTAAGATTCAGTCCCTTGATTCTTACTCCAAGTCCCTTCCACCAGAAGAGCACTGTCTCGTAACAGTGCCCTGTGAGCAGCAAAGGAAGCAGACAGGGTTCCACCCTGATTCAAAGGGCAACACAAGAATCAATGATGAGGCCGGGCGCGGTGGCTCACGTCTGTAATCCTAGCACTCTGGGAGGCTGAGGCGAGGGGATCGTTTGAGCTCAGGAGTTCAAGACCAGCCTGAGCAAGAGCGAGACCCCGTCTCTACTAAAAATAGAAAGAAATTAATCGGACAACAAAAATATATAGAAAAAATTAGCCGGGCATGGTGGTGCATGCCTGTAGTACCAGCTACTCGGGAGGCTGAGGCAGAAGGATCTCTTGAGTCCAGGAGTTCAAGGTTGCTGTGAGCTAGGCTGACGCCATGGCACTCTAGCCCTAGCCCGGGCAACAGAGTGAGATTGTCTCAGAAAAAAAAAAAAAAAAAAAGAATCAGTGGTGAAATGTAGCTCCTGTGCCCTCGGGCAGCAGGATTTCTGTTTGGCTAAGAGCTTCCCAATAACCAAACCTAAGCTGCCCTGTGAGGCAGCGACACCCCCATTCCCAGAGGTCTTCAAAAGGAGGAAGGGATTCTCTCGAGAGGTGGGAGACTGGTCTCTACCAATATTAAAACTCCAGGATTCCCACTTAGAGGAGGAGACTTCCCCCCAGCCCACCTCCCAGCCACAAGGTTGGGGGAAGGTTGACGAAGGCACAAGTAGAGGCAGCGTCAGTGCTGAGGCTAGAAAGGCAGCATGGGGCGGTAGGAACAGGCCTCGGTTCCCTGTGGCCACTTCTCTTCCAGGTTTAAGGGCTCCCTGGGTCCTCACTCAAGGAGGGAAAGATTCTGAAGGTAGAACTGCAAAACAGGACCAGCGTTGTTGTTCTCATCATGTTCAAAGAGAACCCAGCAAGGATAGTTACCGTTGACACTAAAGCAGGGAAGATTCTTGCTGAGCTTAATGAAGATCTGCTTGACCAGCCGAGTAATAAAACATTGTAACCAACTGCAGCAGGAAGTTCAGAGACTGTCTGCTTCCCCAAGGGCACACACAGATTTCTGGCCTGCAGGCTCACATGCTCAGCTGTCACCAGGCTGGGGACTCGACCAGATGGCCTTCCAGGTCTCGGGTCTGGCATTGCTAGACCTGCCTAGGAATCTTCTCAGCCACACCAGTGTCCCCAGGGTCCCCCCAGCATCCACCACGCTATCATCCCCAGGCTCTGCAGCATTTCTCCCCAGCTTGAGTTTTGATGTTCCATGTAAGCTACTCCCACCAGGGGACGTTCTCCCTCCCTCTGTAACGATATCCTTGGCCACCAAACCCAAATGGCTCACTGGCTTCTCTCCAAGGTAAAAAGAGAGTTTCACTCCTAAGCGTCTTTCTCTATCCAGTCAGACTAATTCATCATGTGTACTGGAAAGTCCCTTTCAAGCCACAGCCAAAAGTCTTTCTTTTTTCTTGGAGCCCAGATAAGCTGGGAAGAGTTCACTGTTTTGCAAGTTTCAGAGGTGAAAGTCACTGTCATTAAAAAAAAAAAATTGGCAAAAAGTCTAGAAATGATTCACACTGAGAAGTCTGACTGGTTGATTGCAAATTCATTCACAGCTTAATAAATCATTTGCTGGGGGGGAGAGGTAGCGGGGAGGAAGAGACTTCGAAAAGAACAAGTAGGGCGGGATCCCTGGGGGCCTGCGCATTCTTCTTTGGCTTTGCTGGTGTCACCTGGTGGCTCCAGCTTTTGCTGAAGGAGGATGTACTTGGGGGGACCAAGTAATAGAGTTTGGCTGGAGATTCAAAGGGACCTTGGCACAACCCGACTATGCAGTCCCAGGACGGCAAGCCCCCTCCCCCTCCCTCTCCCACTTCTAAGGCTTCCAAGGTACATATCTCAATTAAGACAAGGGCTGGCGGCCGAATGGGGAGCGGAAGGCAGTTCGCAGCAGGACCACGAAAATGGAGACTACCTCTGTTTGCTGCGTACAGGCTGAAAAGGTCCCATCACCGCCCACCCTCTCACCCCCCACTCCCCACCCCCGCCTTCGAAGCCACTGACCTTTGCCAAGAAGGTGGCGTTCCTGATGGCGCCCACCATTTCTCCCCCCTTAGGGTGCACCTTGGCCACGTGCATCCACATGCGCTCCCAGGTGTGGCTGTCGATGGGGAAGCCGCTCTTGTTCACGTGAAACAGCACCCCGCCGTCTTTGTCCTCCTCCTCCGAGCCCCCGCTGGTGGCGAGGCTCACGGGCCGCGCGTGGCTGCTCCGGGACCGGGTGCCTTTGGCGCCTTTGGGGTGGGGGCAGCGGTGAGTGTCGGCCGCGGAGCCGGTCATGGTGGGGCCGGGGCGGGGAGTGCGGTGCCGGGGGCGCGCGGGGGCGGCGGCGGCGGGGGGCGTGTGCGCGCGGGCTCGGCGCGGGGATCAGCGCCCCGCGGGGGCGGCCTTCTCCATGCCTCTCGCTGCCGCAGGACGCGCGAAGGGGGAGCGGCGGCGGGAGTCCGCGGGGGCGGCCGTGCTCCCGGCTAAGGGCCGTGCCTGAAATCAGTGGAGACACAGCAGACACCACGACTAAGAGGACACCCAGAGGACCGAGTGAGGGCCCCCCAAAGTGTTTCCACGTCACCTCCCGCTGACCCCGCGCGCTGACAGACCCTCTCGGAATGGAACACGGGCTTCCAGCCCCGCTATTACCTAGAAAGGCAGCTCGAAATTGGCCACAAAGCTTCACACACACCTAAACACCGGGGGCGGGGATACGAGGAGCGTGGGGGATGCGGAGTGGACGGTGTAGGGAGAAGAAAGACAGCTCGTGCAGCATGAAGGAGCAGGAGGTCCCCACAAGGCTGCACACATTCCTTGGTCCCCAGATGTGGCAGAGCGAGGAGCCGAGCCAAGAACGTGTCTGCACGTGAGCGCCCGGGGCTGGCGCGAGGGCGCTGCGGCAGCCTCGGTTTGCAAAGGCGGCCCGGTTTCCCCCAGGAAGCCCTCCCGGACCCTGGCGGGGCTCTGGTGGGCAGAGCTCCACCCGCCCCCTCTCCCCGAGTTCCAGCCAGGCACCGGCAGGGACTGGCTGCAGGCGGGGCGCAGGAAGCGCGCGCGGCAGCCCCGGGACCCTACCTCGGGACAGTCGGCTTCATTGCTGCAGAGCCTCTCCGGGCGGCGGGGACGGCGGGGACTGCTGCTGCTGCGGGGCCTGGGGCTGGGGCTGGGGCTGCTGCAGCCGTCGCCTCATTCCATGTCCCATTCTCGAATGTTATTCTGTGACATATAACCGAGTCACCCGGGCAGCCGCCGATGTTCCGAATGCGTCCATTGGCCACCGCAACAAAGAGGGGCGGGTCCCAGGCTTGGGACTCTACAACCCTGAGCTCCGCGACGCTCTGATTGGCTCCGGGGGTTCCCTGGCGGGAGGGGACACGAGTAGGGGGAGCTGGGCGGCCACGCGAAATCCGATAGCTGTAGTGTCCTGGGAGCCCCGCGGGGCTGGAGCGTTTGTCCATGAGACTTAAGATCGAGTTTCCCCAGGGTCGTGGCACTGCGAGGGCTTGCCACTGTGGGAAGCAGAGGAGAAACAAAGCCACCCCAGAAATGTCCTGAGCAGGGCTGGGCCGGCTCCTGCCCTAGCTGGGATGATGTGTGGTTCAGGCAGGGACTGTTCATATTTGCGCGCAAAATTAAACCCTACATTACACATTTCCCAAAATGAACAAGTGTGCACAGCCTTGGATCCTCTGGTATTAGTCACGGTTAATAAAGTCCCTTTAAACTCAAGCTGATAGGCAACACTAAAACCCAGGAGGTCAGCCAGGCCTTGAGTGTTCTGCCACAGCTGCTGAGTTCGAGGAGGGGACGGAGAGATGCTTCCCATCCATGGTGAAGCGGGTGGCCCTCCCACACTCACTACTGAAACACCTTTTTCTTAAAGGTGTCTTCTTTCTTTTTCTTTTTCCTTTTTTTTTTTTTTTTAAGAAAGAGAAGAGCAAAGTGAGGTGGGAAGAGCACCAGACTGCTGACCTGTGGACTGGCTCCAGGTTTGTCACTTGGCTGAACTGTGTGACCGTAGACAAGTCACTTCTCTGTTCCTGGCCTTCGCTTCTCCTTCTGAAAAGAGGAGAGCAGATCTCTCACTCTCCAAGTTCTGTTCGGGCTCTGAGGTTCTGTGATTCCCTGAATTTCTCTCTCATGGACACTCAGGATCCTGGCCATAATAGCCTTCCTCCTTAAACTCCAGGCCAGCATGCTGCCTTTGAGAGGGGAGAGCAGTTATTATAGCTATGCCAAGTGAACTTCAAACTAAGAAAACAATTGCCAAAGAGCCACTCATGGCAAATCAGTTTCTGGATGCCTAACTCTACGAGTTGCCTGTCATAGACCTGGAACCTCTCTTCCACAGATGGGTGTGGTGGTGGGGGCCAATGCCAACAGAGACCCCTAGGGTGCAGCTGAGAGCCAGGGCTTGGGTGGGGAGACCTGGATTCTGGACCTAGCCCTGCACTACTCCCCAAGACGGAGCCCATGCCTAGGACCTTATAAATTCCATCGTGAGAATAATAACTTAGATCCGTATAGACAAAGGAAACGGGCCAGTTAGGGAAATTATGTGAATAATTCAAGTGGAACAAACACACTTGAAAATAATAAGGAAATTGAAGGGAAATTATCCCCTCGGCATATAATTGTTTCAGTTTTCATTTCCCGATTAAAAGAAAACGTGCCTCAGAGTGATCAATTTTCTTATCGTGAACATTCTTCCTCCCTTCTTTTGGCATTCATCTCTCAAATTTGTCCCCTTCTCCACATCCAGAGTTTCAAGTCCGGGAGACTAGAATTTCAGGAGGAAGACCTTCATGCAAAGGATGAGGATTTGACCTGACAATCCCTCGGGACAAAACTGAGCTCTCAAAGCTCGAGTGAACAGACAGTTGGTGAATGTCAAAGAATGTCTGGCAAGGGTCACCTTCCCTGGAATCACTTCCCACTGTCCCTACTCAGGCCAAGTCCAGACAACTACAATCACCCTGTTAAACCAGGGCCTGGGTCCTCCCCTACCTGAATAAAAATCCCAGGGAGCAGCGAGGGTTATCACGTCATCTTCCTGCCTCCCAGCACCTCAGGACTCCCTGACAGTTGAGGGGAAAAGCTTTTGTTGTTCTCCAATATTTCAATTTTCTGTTCTCCTCCTCCCCAGAGGTGGGATGGGCAGAGAGCCAGGTGATGTAGCATATGAAGACAGTTGGGACATGTGGCTACTTCTCCAAAGAGGTGGTAAGGCAGCTTCTGGAGTGAACTGTGCTGTCCTACTTAAGGCACTGAGGGCAGAGGGTTTTCGCTTGTTTATTTGTTTTGTTTTCCCAGAATCCTCTGCATTTCAGAGTTGCACTAAGTTGCATGAACCAGCCAACTTTGTTCTTTCTTTCCTTATGTATTTTGTGTCCTATAACCCTCGAGTGAACCCAGACCAGATAGATTATGGGTTTTGTAAGTTCTGGCAGTTAATAAGTGATGCAGTCATATATATACACAGTGACACAAGGCTAATTTGCAATTAGCCTTGCAACAAGGACGCATGGTGACTGGATGCTCTACCTCTGAGAGCGTGGTCACTTCCATTCATTGGCTTAACTAGCTGGTATAGCAGAGAAATGTAGTGGAAAAGTCTGGAATGAGAAGAACTGGGTTCAGATAATATCTCATTACTCAAGTGCCAGCTGCTTGGGGTCATGAGAATAAATAAGACAAAAATCCTACTGTGATGGATCATATTTCTAGCTCTACCACGTACTGATGGTGCAATTTGGGATAAGTTACTCAACCTCCATGAGCCCTATTTTCCTCACAAAGTGGGTATGATACTATTCTGGAGGGATATTGTGAGGACCCCGAGAGGGGAGGTGTGTGAAAACACATGCTAAGCGCCTACTGCATGTTAGCTGAGCCTTAGTCTGAATCCGAGACAGTGACACAAACAGATTTGGAGACATCTGTTCTCAGCACATCTCATTGCCTGAGAGTCAAGCCTGAGAAATTATTGCGGTTGCAGGGACAGGGACGTACATTTAAAACAAGCCATGGGTGCGTGGGGGAGGGGAAGAAAAATCTAACAGGGAGCAGGAGTAGGCATTGGCACACAGGAACTGGAAGAGTTTCTTTCTGCCTCCATTGGCAGCGCCCAGGGGGACCCACCTCGTTATGGGTTGAATCGTACACCCCTCCCCCCAAATTCAGATGTTGAAGTTCTGACCTCCAGGAAGTAACTCAGAATGTGATCTTACTTGAAAATAGAGTCATTGCAGATGTAATTAGTTAAGATAAGGTCATACTGGAGTAGGTTGGGCTCCTAATCCAGCATGACTGATGTCCTTTCAAAAAGGGGAAATTTGGATGCTCAGACAGACATGTGCGCAGGGAGAACTCCACGTGAAGATTTGATTTATGTTGCCACAAGCCAAAGAACTATCAGAAGCCAGCAGAGAGGTCTGGAACAGATTCTTCCCTGGCATCTTCAGAGGGAGCATGGCCCTCCTCATGCCTGGATCTCAGACTTGCAGCCTCCAGAAGCGTGAGATGATAAACTTCTGTTTAAGCCACTCAATTTGTGGCACTTTGGTATGGCAGCCCTAGCAAACTAATACACACACCATATGGGGCTGATAGGGTGTTCAAACCATATGTTCAGGGGCTAGGAGCAGCCCGATTAGAGAAGTTATCACTGTGCTGAATTAGTGAACTTTTTTTTTTTACTAAATTTCAACAGTAATATTCTTTAAATCATGAGATTCATCAATCCTGGTGTTGTTTTAAAACTGCAGAAGAGGGCTGGGCGAGGTGGCTCACACTTGAAATCCTAGCATTTTGGGAGGCTGAGGTGGGAGGATTGCTTGAGGCCAGGAGTTCAAGACCAGCCTGAGCAAGAGCATCCTATGTATAAAACAGAAACCCATGTATAAAAATGATCAAGTCACAAAGAAGAAAGCCACCAAAACCAAGAATGAGCATAAATAACTAGAGCTAAATCTCTAAAGACTTCAGATACTAAAATTAGATGCAGGATATACAATGTTTTTGTTTAAAAGTTTTACAGAATTAAAAAAATCATCATCTCTGTGAGCCTATGACATAGGAAGAATGTGATAGCACCCAGGAAGTATTCTTGACTGTAGAAATTGAACCTGAACAGCTAAGTGTCTGGATCTAAAGAACAATTTTTAGGAATTAAATGGGACAGAAGAACAAGTTAAGTGACACACAACAAGGAAACAATCAGTCAAATCCAGAACGTGAGACAAATGATACACTTTCTCTCACAAAAAATGGCAAATTAATGGCAATGGAAAAAAAATAAGGATAGGATGGGACGGAGAAAGAAGCAAATAGAATTTAAAAGAGTTAAGGTATATAGCAACCCAATAAAATGTGCAGACTTGCTGTGATTCTATTTCAAATAAACAGCTATAAAACAAAAACAAAATGAAATAAAACATACCTGTTCGAGACTATTCAAGAAATTTGAACGTGGACTGGGTATTATATAATATTACAAAATTACTGGGTTTTTTAAGATTTGATAGTGACATGGTGGTTATATAAAAATCTTATTATTATAGTTAGAGCTGCATCATGAAGTATTTATGGGTGAAATGACCCAATGTTTAGATTTGCTGTACAAGGTTGCAGTAAAAAAAAGGTTTCAAACTGTTCGTAAATGTTGAAACTGAAAGATGGGTACAGAGAGTCATTAAATGATTTTCTCAATTTTTATGAATGTTTGAAATTTTCCATATAAAACAAAGACAGTTACTATGAATAGCCTATCAATAGATGTATCAGACACATCTCGTGTGTCTCCTCACATTCCTTAGACCTTGCCTTTCTTCTGGCCCCATGGCTACCTCCACGGCCAACTAAATCTGTGCATTCAGCCACCTGGGACTCACTGGTCACTGTCCCAGAAGTGCTGGGTTTTCCATCTTGGTTGCTGCTGCACAGCTAGGCTGGCCAGCCGCATGTCTGGACTCAGATGAAACACCACACTGCAGGATGTGGGATCTGGCTTCGGAGTAGCCACACAGGGCTAGATGATGCAACCTAGGGAATTAATTCCCTGTGGGGAGCATGTTGACCAATGAGAAGTGAGATGGGAGGGAGCTAAGCAGATTAATTGTCTTTCTTCCTCCCTCCTATGCACTGTTCTGAGTTATGTTTTCTAATACAGCCTGTCCACAATGTCCTGCACAGCGGAGCAGACATTCCTGCTGAGCAACCAACCGGCCGTGGCTCTTTGCAGCTGGTCGCGAAGCACACACCACCTTGCATCCCTTTTCATCTCAGCCAACATCCTTTCCCTTGTTACCACTCTCGCTGCCTTCCCAATCAGTATTCAATCGGATTCTGTTTTCTAGAGAAACTGAGCTGAGACAACTGGTTTCACAAGTAGTTCTAGAAAGCAAATCCTCAAGATGAATTTTAGGGTTATATTGCTCACCTGTGTGAAATCAGTAGAGACCCTTCTGCTGGAGATAGAGGAATGGTAATAACCCTGACGTGCAAAATAGCACCACAGCTCTCACCTGGTTTCATCGAGGTGACTGGGTGGAGAGCAAGGGTGGAAGATCAAGTAGCTGTGGCACTTAATCAATTTGGAAACAATGATAATTATAAGATTCTGGAGAGCTTGGAAACAGAAAATGACAGGCTCAGAGCCACTAAATATCAACTCATGCGACGCTCTGAAGGCCAGAGGCCTCTATGGCAACTTCAAGGGAGATCTTTATTTCCTACAGCCATAGGGTAGCATCTTAAAATCAAGCCCAAGATCTGATCACGTGGTAGCAGAACAGCAAAGGAGACTAAATGCATGGCTTTGACAGGCTGCCATGTCAGAGTCAGAACTCTGGTAGGGAAAGGTGGGACCCTGAGACCTGGGATAGGGATAACTGGGTAGCTGATCATCTTGACCCTTCAAATCCCCAAACTCTCTTGCCCAAAGAAGAGTCCCTTCTCTGTGACTTGTTCTCCTCAAGACCGCTTATTGCCTCTGCCAATACCCAGAGTCAGCTTGTAGCACAGCCCACATTGGGAAGAAAAAGCCCTGCTCCAGGAAGAAAAAGCACACCTGCCAAAGGCACTGCAGAACGTGGCTAATTACAGAACTTGGCAGGAACTGCGGAAACGTGTGGGAGTGGATCTTAAGGATGTTGTATGTAGTTGGAGGAGGTGAGGTAGAAAGCTTAATAGGGAGCATTCGTTGATTTGGTGATACATATTGTGATGGTTAACTTCAGGTGTCAGCTTGACTGGGTTAGGGGCTACCCAGATAGCTGGTAAAGGGTTATTTTGGGGTGTGTCTGTGAGGGTGTTTCTGGAAGAAACTGGACTTCCTTACTAAGTGGACTCAGTAAGGAAGATTTACCCTTACCCAATGTGGGAAGATATTCAATTTGTTGAGGGCCCAGACAGAACAAAAAAGCAGAGGAAGGGTAAATTCTCTCCCTCTTTTTAAGCTGGGACATCCATCTTCTCCTGCCCTCAGACATCAAAACTCCAGGTTCTTTGGCCTTCAGACTTTGAGACTTATACCAGCACTACCCCCGCGCCATCTTTCTGGACCTTTGGACCTTAGACTGAGAATTACATCATTGGCTCCACCGGTTCTCAGGCCTTTGGACTCAGACTGAATTACACCACCAGCTGCCTGGTTCTCCCATTTGCACACAGCATATTGTGGGCCTTCTCAGCTTTCATCTGTGCATGAGCCAATTCCCATGATAATTCCCCTCATATATCTATGTATGTATCCTGTTGGTTCTGTTTCTCTGGAGAAATACACTGACTAATACACACATACGGAACTCAGGATTTAGTGTTCCAGTAGGGATGCCTGGAGCTTGTCCTAATTAGCAATTTGCTGGGATGGCTCTTTGAAGCCTGGTTTCAAAATGGCCTCAGCTAAGCAAAGTGGAGAAGCCAGACTTCCTTAGTAGTGTGGAGGAAGAAGTCAGAAGACTCTGGAAGATAGGAATATTGGAAAGATTTATTACGTATGGCTCAAGAACCTATCACCTGACTGGTTCCCTGGGCCAGCCCAGAGGACACTCCCTTCTAAGGCAATAAAGAACACTCTAGCAAGGAGGCTTTTTGAGGTGTTGGTGTTGACTATCCTCACAGTCCAGAATTGATGACAGGGAGAAAGCTGCTATGGAATTGGGCTCCCTACTATTAGTTGAGATGATAAAAATCCCACAATTGCAGGGGCCAGGTAGAAACACTTAACCATAGAGGATGAGGCAGATATACTTAGCACAACAGAGAGCAAGGTGGAGGGCAAACAGGGTGATGCTCTGTGTGGGGATGCATAGTGCTGGCTAGTATATCGTGGTCTCCTAGGAGAAGGGTAGCCACAGAATTTATTGTCCAAATTAGGCTAGTTTTAAGAGTGAAGAGGGGTCCCATTACACAGGGACAATGGGTATACACCTGGACCATCCCTGCCAAACTGACACCTATGGTCACCCTACCATGGAGTCAGGTAGAAACACAAGGGGTAATAATATAAACATATATGTTAATATAAACATAATATATGGGTTTGCCTTCCCTGCCACAGGACTTCAGACAGTACCACCATCTGAGAGCTCACAGACTACCTTATCTGTTGCCTTCTCACCCCATGCAACATTTCCTGAGAACAAGAGACCTATTTTATGGTGAAACATGGGCTCATGACCATGGTCTACTGGTCTTACCGTGTACCAAGCACCCAAAAGCAGCTGACCTGATAATATAGAGGAAAAGCCTGTTGACACTGAGGTAAGGCCAAGCGAGAGGACAACATCTCACAGAGTCGTGGCACGGTCCTCCAGGTGGTAACACACTCTGAACTAATGACCCAGGTGATCAAAATTAACATACCGATGATGGGGGCAACTTCCGAACAGCCACCAGTGTGTCTTCCGAAGTGACGTTCTGAGACGGAGACAACATTCCCTATGCAATATTCTGGCTAAGAATCTATAACATGAATCTAATAATGAAGAAACATCAGGCCAATCCAAAATAAGGAAATTCTATTTTTTAAAAAAACTACATAGTTTTAAAACTGTCAATGCAATAAAAGACAAAAGCATAGAGATATTCCAAATTGAATGAAGAAGGTGAAAAAGATGTGACAACAGGTTGCAACAGATGATCATAGACTAGATCATGACTTGCAGGAAAAAATGTAAATGATATGATCGGATCAATTGACAAAACTGGAAGGGGATAATGTTAGATAAAAATTATTATATCTATGTTATATTTAGTGAACTTATTAATTGCACTAGTGATGTAAAAGAATATCCTTAGTCTTAGGAAATCTACACTGAAATATATAGAGAAAAAGGGCCATGGTATTTGCAAGTGGGTAAAGGACTTTCTTTGTGCAAGTCTTATTCTTGCCTCTTCTCTGTAAGTTTGTTGTTTTTTTCTTTTTTTTTTTTTTTTTTTGAGGCAGAGTCTGGCTCTGTTGCCCGGGCTAGAGTGCCGTTGCGTCAGCCTAGCTCACAGCAACCTCAAACTCCTGGGTTCAAGCAATCCCCCTGCTTCAGCCTCCCGAGTAGCTGGGACTGCAGGCATGCGCCACCATGCCCAGCTAATTTTTTTCTATATATATTTTTAGTTGTCCAGCTAATTTATTTCTATTTTTGGTAGAGACGGGGGTCTCGCTCTTGCTCAGGCTTGTCTCGAACTCCTGACCTTGAGCGATCCACCCGCCTCAGCCTCCCAGAGTGCTAGGATTACAGGCGTGAGCCACCGCGACTGGCCTTCTCTGTAAGTTTGAATTATTGTCAAAATGAAAAGCTAAAAAGGGGGGGGTACTGAATAACAAAAAAGCATAATAAATCTCCACCATAATATTAATAACCCTGTGAGACAGATATTATTATTTCCATTTCACAAAGGAAGGAACAAATTTAAAAAGGTTAGGTAACTGCATAAGGTAATATAACTAATGTCAGAACTGGGAATTAGACCTAGATTCTCATAATTCTTTTCTTTTTTCTTTTCTTTCTTTCCTTTCCTTTATTTTTTTTTAAGCCAGTCGAATTTAGCAATGGGGGTTGTATATACCAACTTCCTTTTCTTTTTTAATAACAGGAAGAACATAGATTTAAATGATAATCACAGACATTTTCCTGAAGTCCTTATGATCAAAGAGTTCTATTGTCTTGCTGCTTCAAACTTTTGCATCCCAGGGAAGTGTCTGGAATTTCAGACTCATTTATTTCTCTAACCTATCTCTTGGAGAGGGGATGAGGAAGAAGGAGGAAAATGGAAGAGAATTAGAAACTAGATGAACAAGACCAGGGGAGAGGACCAAGCTAAGGTCCGAATAATCCACTGGTAGCACCTTGGGCCCTGCAGAATGGTCCTTCCTGCGGGTCTAGAGTGCTAAGGTGCTTTGAGGACATTTGGCTACAGGAAGCAGAAATGTAAGCCTTTCTTGGATGACAGCTCCTTTTTGCCCAGAGAAGAAGAGGATCTTCTGTTGTAAAATGACTGCCTCCTCTTACAATGGCAGCTTTCAGTGAGAAAGCTTCTTGTCACCTTCTTGACAACGCAGATACAGGCTCTGTGCCCGCCCCTTCCCAGGAAAGCAGCTGGCTTGCGACGATGTGGATTTGGCCTCTGCAGGGCTTTCCTGAACAGATTTACACGGAGAGGAGCAGTTTCTCAGATGCTTTGGGACAGCAAGGGTTGTGTGGGGAACCTCCCCTTTTGGCTCTCTGCCACGTCAGGAAGACGAAAATGAAGTGAGGTTAGCACGGCAGCATCTTTGTTCCAGAGGACTGTGGTCGCGCACTGGCCCAGGTCTGTCCAGTCAGATGAGCAAGACCCAAAGCGGTGGCTGTAGAGGCACGTGACTACACAGGAGCTACACTGGCGAGTTTCCGAAGGCCCAGGAACCCACGTGCTATGAAGGGAGCTACACCTGCTAAACTTAGCTCTGCCCGGAACATTCTGGGTGAGGCAGGTGGCGGCCATTACCTATTTGGTGAATGCCAGAGGAGCTGTATTATGAATATTCATGAAAATTGGACTTGGATGCTCTTCCCTGAGCAGGATGGGTTTATGATCCATCATGCATGGCCCCTGAGAAGAATTATTCAGATTCGGACTTCTCAACTATCCCCCAGAAAACTACATACAGATCAGGTTCCTCCCATATCATCAATCAGGGGCCAAACGGGAAACAGGTGGAACTCTCAAAAAGGTTTAAGTGAAATAAATTTGGGAAGGGACTGTTGACAGAGGTATAGGCGAGATTAAGAGAACCATCCAGAATAATGAAGCATCCAAGACCAGCAACATCTGGAAGCCCAGTGGGGGCAGTAGCCACAGGAGCCCAGGTCCACAAGGTCAGCCCTCCGGTGCACAGAGCAGGGCAGAACGTGGATTTGGGGGGAAGACAGAGACTACCTGGTGCACCCCCAATCTTCAGGGTACTGGCAAATGGCCCTGTGCCTTCTGGGGGCGTTCCGCACACATGCGGATGAAAGGGAAATCAGGTATAATAAGCACTTCGCACACAAGGGAAAAACAAGACATTCATGCATTCAGACTGTCAGCATTAGCCCTTTTGGAGGCTGACTGTCCCTCTAGATGTACTCAATAGAGACTGGGGGCCCAAGGTGGCATAGGAAGGTGGTTCGACTTTCTCCTTCGTTTCTCCCTGAGCACCCAATTGGAGGAAAGAGTTCAGCGACAGAAATGTGCCAACAGGTCTTTTTTTCTTAATTGTAGCACTTTCCTAGGCCTTATGAAAGATGGCAACTATTTGGGGAGCTGAGTGGGGGCCCATGACAAACCTATCTTTTGGCAGAAGAAGCGCTACGAAAAACTAAAGAAGAATCCCACACCCTCAATATTACCAGCATATATCATCGATGACATTTCCTGAGAACGTACCGCATGTCGGACACTGTTCTGAGTGCTTCTCATGCACTCACTCATTCTGCCCTCACACGACCACCCCAGGGAAGGGGTACTGTTATGGACCGAATGTTTGTGTCCTCCCACCTGATTCATATGTTGAAATATTACCCCCCAGCATGGCTGTAATTGGAGATGGAGCCTCTAAGGAAAATAAGGTTAAGTGAGGTCAAAAGGGTGGGGCCCTGATCCAAAAGGATTAGTGTCTTTATAAGAGACACCTGCACGCACCAGGTGAGGTTGTAGCAAGAAAATGGCCATCTACAAGAGGCCCCTCACCGGAAGCCAAACTTTCCAACACCTTGATCCAGGAATTCTATCCTCCAGAAGAGTAAGAATGTAAGAAATGCAATGTGTTTGAGCCCCCAGCCTGTGGTACTTTGTTGTGGCAGCCTGAGCAGACTAATACAGGCACTATCGATATTCCCATTTTATAGATGAGAAAATTGCGGGATAGGGAAGCTATGTAGCTTCCTCAAGGTCACCTGTTTGCCTTTTTTAAAACAAGTTTTAGAGATGAGGTTTGCTATGCTGCCCTGGCTGTCCTCAAACTCCTGGGCTCAGGGCACCCTCCTGCCTCTGTCTCCCGAGTAGCTGGGACTACAGGTACGTGCCACCACACCCAGCTCTGTTTGCCTTTGCCTTTGGTCTCTTCATTTCTCAGGATGCTGCTTTCCTTATCGGAAGGGGACAGGTGGAAATAGAGCAGGGGTCATAGCCTCAAATGTCAACAGGAGTCAGGCAGACAACAGAAACAAGTGAAGCAGGCAGACTGGAGAAGGCAGGGCCCCCTTAGAGAGGGCAGCAGTCCGTCAGCTTCTACCAGTCATTGGCCAAGTGGCTAGTGTTCTAGATCTACACTTCTTTTTCTTTGAGACAGAGTCTTAATCTGTCACCCTGGCTAGAGTGCTGTGGCATCCACCTAGCTCACAGCAACCTCAAACTCCTGGGC
>CAUYSK010032448.1:0-84385 GCA_963575035.1 Avahi laniger | reverse complement strand
GCAGTTGTTTGTACTTTGAAACGTTATTGGGGTCTAAGCATCCTACAACTTTGACAATGCATTCTTTCACAATTTCTGCACCACTGAATGGCTTCCCTTTTTTCCCAAGTATTTAAGCTACTTTATAAGTTGCTTCGGTGGCATTTCCAGGTCTTATTGCTGCTTGAAAGAATTGTCTTTGCTTTTGCTTTTCATCTTTAAATTTCTGCAATACAACCTTTTGTGCCTCTTCCTATAATTTAAAATATTTGTGGTCCTTATGAGTGTTATAATGTTGATGAGCATTGAATTTCTTTAATGTTGATATTGCAGTATCACAAAGCAAGTGAATCATCTTATCTTTAGCAGAAACAAGATAATATTGCGATTCCCAATCCTCATTACAAAATCTGTTTTCTTCTTTCAGCTTTCTCTTGGTCTTCTATGATACGATGGGGTGTTAAACAGACAGAATTAAAAAATACTGTCGAGCTGTGCAACTATTCACAAATTCCACTTCAAACAGAAATACAGTGCACCATTTTCAAAAGCTGGCAACAGACTGGCATACTCAACCCCCATAAACTCTGGCCAACCAGCCTCGTGCAGTAATGGCACCACTCAGGCGGGGGAAGTTAGAACTAACTCATAAGTGTAGCAGCTGTCGATTTAGACCTTATGGCTTACTAATGTTCTAATTGTGCCAGTCAATCTGGGAGGATTATTTCATTGAAACTTCTTTTGTTCTTTGATATTTTAAATGCACTCATGTTAAAAATAAAATAAAAGTATAAAAGATGAACAAAAATGTATTAATAAAAATAAAAGGATTTGTTCTGTAAAATTTGGATTCAGTCAGAAGGTTGTGCTCAAGGATCTAGAAGGCCACAGGTTTCCCACCCCTGGTTTAGTAATTTCAGGCAAATTTTACATTTTCTATTTGACCCATGTCAAATAGATTCTCACAAAGCATGGAGATAACATTAGATTTTAAACGTCATGTTCTTTGTACAACAATGACTTCTTGCTCTTCTATAGATGAGAAAGCCAAGCAGATGAATTGTCAAAAGAAAAGACTGGCAGAGTCGGGGCCAGATTTATAATAACATATTTGCCGAGAGATATTGCTGCTTTCACATTCTCTAGTTTAACTGTCCATATGAATCTGTTAGAAGCTCAAAAATAAGAGAATTACAGCAAAGGGAAATTGGATTTCTCAAAAACAATGATGCCTTTTTTTGATCCCAGAAAACAAAAAATATTTTAGCTACAAGAGGTAATTTATGTGTTAGTCAACAGGATTTGAAGGGCTCTAAAAATCCCATTACTACAGCTAATAATGACAACTTTTCTTCCTTTTTTTCTTGGATATTTTAAAGTCCTATATTGCTTTTTCAGTCCATATAGGTATCCCTCCGTTTTCACTTTTGATACACACACAGTTATTAAAAAACAATTTCAAGCAACTTGGTTAAACTCAAATTGATTCCCCCGGCAACTCTGATGAAAAAGGATCTAACTAGAAACTTCCTCCTGGTTTATGCCTGTGACAAAAATATACAATCAGTGGGCATACTTTCTAGACATGCAAATTCAATATAATCTATAGCAGGTAAAGTTTATGTCAAGTAAACATCATGATTGGAATTATAGTGTCAAACGATGATAGTACGAACTAATTTTATTTACAAGGGAACTGGATGTAGGCAACTTCTTTCCATCTCTTTATTCACTGTCTTTCCAACAAGACTCTTCTTCTTTCCAGTCATGAAGAAACTTTGTGTCCTTGATTATTAGAAGTGTTTTCTCAACCAACTTGCCAGCCTCCTATGTAAGGCCACAGACGAATACAGGGAAGCCATGGCCACAGTGTTAAATCAGTGACTTTAAGAGTTTACGAAAGATACTGCTATGATTCCATGGCTTTATATCTGAGTTTCTCACAGTTTTCAATATATCTTTTTAAAAAACGAAAGCAGTAGGACAATATGTTCTCCTGTTCAAATTCTAAGTTACATAGATCCCAACTGGGGATTCCCTTGATAAAACCCAGGGCTCCAATGGCAAGATATGACCCACTCTCATTTGTATAATAGATGAGTCACTAGCATAGTTTTTCTAGAAGAAGCAGGGGTTTATGGAAAGAGGGAGACGCTTCTATAAATGGCACAATGGGAATTTGCATCTTGAAAATGCCTCGTGGATGACACAGCCCACCTACCAGTTCAGAGAAATACCACTTCAATCACCTCTGAATGAACCATGTGACTGCAAATATTTAAACAATAATTTCTATGTCCCTCAAACACCCTTTATTATTTTATATTTATGTATTTATCCACTGGATTTTTCAGTTAATGTAAACTATTTAAAAATCATCTTTTCATAAGGTGAGCTAAAATAGATTCACTCAATTTTTACTGTGAGGTTGAAGTCAAACTCAGTCACAATAATACCCTGATTATTGAAAAAGGCACCTTTACGTCTTTCACCACCCACCAGCTCATTTTTAAATCCTTACAAGTTCAAATTATTATTATAATAATATTAAAAACACCTTTACAACCAACTGACTTATGTCAGAGACCTAACATCACAGTAACTTCTAGCGCCGCATGGTTAGCTCTCTAGTTATTTATTTTTAGTCTTTACATTTACATGGTGAGTTAAACAGAAACCATGTAAAGAGTTTTACATGTAGTACACTGGAAAGAAATTAAGAAAAGATGGAGGAAAAACTAAGCCTGAGAACAATATACAGGGTTTTCTCTTTCTGTGATGTATGTACTCTCATTAGGGCATTGACAAAAGAAAATATATTTTTCAACTGTTCTACCTGTGATGCTAACGTACACTAGAGGAACCTTCAAAAACCTACTGCAGTCAATAGCCCACTGCTGACAAGTCAGACTATTGATCCATCCTTTGTCTTGTTGTTATTTCCTCTGCATCGTAATCTGATGGCCTTTTGGAGGGTTAGGCAATAAAACTGCCAAACAAGCAGAGACTGCCACATGGAGCTTTGGGCTTGTCTCCAGTGTCTAAGCTGGATTTGGGGTCATGCTGTTAAGGAACAGCTGCTTCCAGGGATACCCCTCTAGAGTAGACCTCTATTTGGTCACTGGCCAGGATTTCCATGATTATCCATCATGGGGACAAATCTATCCCAGGAAAGCTCATTTCAGAATATAATATGGTGTGGATTAAAGACCTACTGGAGTGTGCCCAGAGGAGTGATTGTGATCTTTTAAATCAATAAAACCTTGGAATCTTCTGTCAATCGACCAGAAGATAATGGTTCCCTTCTCAACAAACACATCACTGTACTTTTTGATTTGTCTTTTGTTAAGTCATTCTGGGCAAAAAGGGCTGCTGGACCAGGAGATTTAAGACCTTGAACAGCGCTAACAGCATATAACAAGAAACTTCTGTTATCTTGCCTATTATCTTAGTAAACTCTGTAATCAGAGCATCTATTCCCTTCATCTAGTAAACTTTCAGGTAGGGCAGAGAGAATAGGCACTGGCAATTGATCTCAACTGACTTTGAGAGACCATAAATCATGTAAGAGAAGGGTCTATGTACCTTTCCATCTTAGTTCTGGTATACTTGCCCCCTCATTTTGTTTTGGGGGCCTTCTCTCCCTTCTTTGAGTAGATCATTTTTTTCCTGCTACAAAATCATTGCACATACTGTTTCTTCTGTCTGGACTACTTTCCTACTGTTCATTTGCCTGACCACTTGACCTAAATCAGGTCCCCTTATTCAATCTCTTACAGACTCTTTTAATTTTTTGTAGCATTTTCTCACAATCTGCACTTAACACTTGCGGTTTATTTGAAAATCTCACAAAGGAATGAAAGCCTCAAAAAGGCAGGAAATAGGAATGATAACATGAAGCAGGAGCTAAATAAATATTTGTTATACCAAAAATTTTTTAAATAAAGAGTAGATGAATGAATGGAGGCTCTGTAAAGAACTGACAGCCATCACTCTGCATTTTAAATAAAGTGGTCCTGATATTATTGTGTTCAGTTAAATGATCCTTAACTTAAAACTTGGAGTTTTAGAGTTTATATGTAAGTTAGTAGAAGTTTCAATCATTCATATGTTATAGTCACAATTTTTCTGAATAAGAGAATTTCCTCTAGGTGAAATTTAAACATTGCTGTCTTCTCTTGATATAAAAAACTTAATATCTAGCTTTAAATGGCTTTGTAAGTGCAAGAAAAATCACCCTATTGATGCTAACTGAAGAGCAGCGAAAGCAATTCTATTAAGCTTTTGACCTAGTTTCTCCCTGGTTACCTCAAGGCAATTGAAAAGTCCTCAATTAGGTACAATTTGTGAGTGACTGTTCCACTGCTATTAACTCAGAGGCATATAGAAGTAGTAGGTTCTGTAGACTTAAGTTATATTCATTAACATAATTTCTGTCATCAAAAAAAGAGGCCAAACTCTAAATAGTATTGAGTCAATTATAAAGCATAGTGTCAGTATTAGTTGTAAACAGTATAAATACTGTTATTTTAGAAACGGTATTGATTGGCATGAAGATCAAGGCATTTTTGGTGATTACATGAAGGTTTATGTAGTAGCAGCTTTAGTAAATTTTGAATATAGGAAGTGTTGGGATCAAGAGAATTCATGGCAACCTGTTTACAGTTTTAAATAAAGCACGGAATGGTCAGAAGGAAATCCACTTGATTTTGCTACTTATTCACGTCAAACTACAGTGAGATATTTTTATGGTCAAAATTGGCAAGGAGATTATTTATGCATACAGTTGACCAGCAGTTCTACTTCTAAGAGTTTGTCTTACAGATAAAGATTCAAAAGTACATAAAGATTCTTAATGCAGCATCACTTGTCAAAAACAAAGTTGGAAACCACTTAAATGTCCATCAATATGGGATTTTTTCCCCTAACATATTGTTTGCTATCCATCAGAAATTGTTTGAAAACACTTTTCACAAAAAAAAAACTGAACTAGTCTTCATAACAAAAACAATCTTCAGTTATTATTCCCACTTTAACAATGAAGTGCTCTTACCTATACAATTTTTATGGCCCTTGGGTTTTGGCTAGATAACCTAATAATTTACTCAGTTTTGCAAGGAAATAAGGAACGGGCGTCAATTCACTCTCTTTAATACATTTAGTCAGATCTGATTTGCAATGTACATTAGTACTCTCTCTGTAGCAACTGAAACATACTAAAAATGGTTCTAGAAAAAAATATGCTAGAAAGTGCTTCAGGTATTTTTTCCTTAACTAGGAGAGCCCAAAGGCAGAATAACTAGATCTCAAAATTTCTAGGAATGACATATCCTGAAATAAGCCGATATTGCTGCCCAGCAGAATATAAAGGATTTGTTATTTAATGTGTAAAATTCAGACTGTTGCTTTAAGGCAAGCAAAAAAAAAAAAAAAAAAAAAGTCAAAATTTGCCCGTATATAGAACGCTAAAAAGACTTTTAAGAAATAAAGTAAGTCCTAGGGAACTGAACAAAATTGAAGATTCAAAAGTCAAAATTTTCACTTTTCTATTTGTAATACAATTTATAGTACAATTTTCCTAAATCTTACTTGTGATTATTTTTATTTCCCCTTTTATCAAATAAAATTAAAGACAGAACTCTGCTAAGATTTTCAATGTAAATAAAAAATGAAATCATTTTAATTAATTATATATTTGTTGTCATGCTAGATAGCTCCATGGAAACTTTATTCCTGTTATATGTCATTATTTTATTTTGACTCATTTCCTGTGGGAATTGTTTGTTAATGCTGAAATTGCCATGTACTGTCTTTGCTCCATCTCCTTCCTTTATATCATCATCAAGTTCATTAATCACCCTATATTTTCACCCAGGTGGTTGACAAAGCTTTGGATGGACCTAGCCAGGGATTGTTCTATGCTAGAAACTCCCTCTAGGCCAAGGTGACATCAAGAAACACACTTTGGTATGGTTGTTACTTAACGGTTGCATGATCCAGCCTTCCTTGACCTCATATTTCTCCATCTTGGTCACTTCACTGAAATGAAAGTTTTTCTTAAATGTCTTGCTGAACTGAAGGCACATGACACTCATAGTATTCTCCTGGTCTTGCCACAAGGAACTGTGTCCAAAGACCCAGAAATAGAAAGTGGATTCCTTAAGGGCGGACATTATATCTTATTCGTCCCTTAATTCTCAGTTTCAGAACTGACTATATGACATATAAATACATCCTCAATAATAAATATATAATACATAAATATATGTTCAATAATTGTTTATTGGGAGAGTCTCGAGTTTTTGAAGAAGTTGTTTTGCAGCCCTACCGATGCTGCTTTCTTGCTGTGTGACTCTGGACACATTTCTTAGACTCTAAGAATCTGAGCTCTAAATCTGAAACAAGAAAGTGCCAAAAAGTTCTAAGATCTCTTTCAGGTATAAAATTCTACCTAGATTGACCATTTCCCACCTTGTAACAAAGTGGGATGGTGACCCATTTTTCTATGTCTATATAGTTTTCTGCAAGAAATATAAAATATATGTATTTTTTTCAGTATGTCAATACATCCTGAGATAAAAATGTCATACAGTCTCCACTTTGTGGAAGGCAAGTATTTCATCGTGTATCTAAAAGACCTATTCTTCTTGATACAAATCCTCTGTAAGTTTGGAAAAATAATACAATTGGATTTTTCATCCAGCTGTTTACCATATATAAACTCAGAAATCCTAAAACACATTACTGGAAGTACAATGATTTTAGCATTGGTAGATTAACAATTGCAAGCAATGAATGAATCTCTAATGACTCAGCTTCAATGCAACAGGAGGGGCTACTATTTTAAAATGTTAAACTGAAAAATTCTGTATGCTACTAAGAGAAAGATGTATGATTTAAATTTCAGTTGCAATACAGGCTGAAAGAATTATGAAATATATATTCTAAAAAAACCCCAGTGTCTCTCTGTTTAGTGCAGCTAATTAGTGTGTGGGTGATAAAAATGGGGCCACACACATCACACACAAACTGGCTATTTGTCCAGCAAACTACTTTCACCTGGGTTTCTACTGGGACTCACACTGACTTCTTGGCTATTTTCTTCCCTTAAATGGATTTGGTCATAGGATTAGAAAACCGTGTATACTGTGTTTTCAACAGCTTTAACTTAATGTGGTTTATGAAGAGAATCTTTCTGTTTTCATATAAAAAACAGCAATTTGCTAAGGGATTGGGAAAGAGGACAAGACACACAAGGGACAAACGGAGGTGTTAATTTCAGGGGAAAAATACATACCACAATATTGAACATTTTGCTGTCCCCTAAACTGATGAATTCATTTAATCTCTTTAGATTAGTTCCAGATAAGACCTACTACTCACTCTATTTTGAAAGAAATTAGAAGATTACAGTTTCAACATTGTGTTCAGCATTTGCTAACTTATCAAATGGTAATAACTTACATGCTCTGGAGTACTACTGTAAGGATGATGTGAGACATCACACGAAAGCATGCAGAAAACTGTAGAAGTTTATATGAATTTTAAATGTAATTGTACAGTATTATTACTGATGGTTAAATAAAACAGATGGCCCTTTATTTAGGACTTAAAAATGTTTCTCGAGAGCACACAGAATAAATAATTTAGATGTCTGTGGCAGGTATTCAGTTAGTCCACACTCTACCCTTGGCCTTGTCATTCCTCTTGCCTCTCCTGCCGTCCCCACCCCTTCACTCCCTAACCCCCAGTCACCCGCCCTCACTGGCCACATATAAGGAGTAAAGAGAGTGGCAATGAACCTGGATCCACCTGGGGAAAGATGTAGGCTACTCAGTGACGAAGGAAAACACGAAGTTCCAGACTCCTGATTCTACAACAAGGCAGTCACTTGGGGCACATCTCACCAAGCGACCTGGATTTGAGGCTGGCAAGCGTTGCACAGCCCACCTCCCTGGGCTGCAGAGCCATGTGAGGTTATTGTCCTGCACCTACCCGCTAATGTCTCTGTGGCTCTGTGTCACAGACAATTTGTTTCTACATCTTCTGCCATCAGGATCCCAGAAAAGATGTCCACACTCATTATCCGTGAAAGCAGTTGACTGCCTAAGTGATTTGTCTGCCTTCTACAAGCTGGAGGAAAACTTATTAAAGACACGTTCAGTCCCAAGATTGCACTGTCAGCAGTCAGGCTTTCCTCCTTTCTTTATCTCTCTTTTGTTCATTCTCTAATAGAAATCACGGATAAACTCATCCTCTGCTTGGATTGTTCATCTCGAATTCAAAGAGCCCTGGAAGATCTGTTAATTCTGTTCCGAAACTGGATGTGACATGAAGAAGGGAAAGGAGATGTTAAAAAAGTGATAAATCGCTGCCTCAATTCTCATGAAGAGTTGCTGCAGAGGTGGTTTGGAAACATCTGGATTTGTGAGGGTGATGATCTACACTCTCGTATTGGGGACTGGGTCAACATCGTCCCTCGCCTTCAATTCCATTGCTCCCTCCTGCCCCTGTGACAGCTTTCCATCTGCTTCTGCAAGTGCAAATGCAGTTGGGTAGAAGAGGGTTTTAGGATAGTGAGCCTTGGGCCTTATTCTATGCTTATCAGAGAAATAGAGTGACTTGCCAAAAAGTAGACTTCTCTCTATATTAACCCATTTGGAACAGTGTTGACAAAATAGTGGCTTAATATACAGAAGAATTTCCATATGAGATTCCCGAGCCTCCTGAACTTGTGCAGCCCATGCACATTGATACCTCCATCACAATCCCTGCCTTTGAGTAAGGCAGTGAGCGTACAGTACCAATACTTCCAAAGGAGAAAGCATAACACCTGCTTCTTGCTTTGGTGATAAACATAAAATAACAAGGGAAACTTGGTTTTGAAATCCTCATGAGCCAATTGCTCTCTAACTGAAATCTAAGACCCTTACATTCCTCTAGGATAAGCCAAACATATACCAAGTATACACTAAGTACTGTATCATTCTATCCTCAGAGCAATCCTATGAAGTCAGTATTGTTAATACATCCATTTTACAGTTGAGAAACCATGTTTAGAGAGGTCACATGCCTAACACAAAGTCAAGCAACTAGTAAATTGTGAGACCAGAATTTGTGTCCAGCTCTGGATGATTCCAGAGTCCCTGTGTTTCACTGCTTTAGAAATCTGGGTGCTTGAAATCTCAAATATTCCATCCCATAGAAAAGACATTCTACATTTTCTATTCATTTCCTAGGCTGCCCCATGATAACAAATTGTTATTTAGCTCCCTAGAATAAGGATGAAATAAGACATGCACAGTAGACCAGAATTCTTCTGAGTCCTACTGTGGCCTCTGAGGCCAGGTATTCTCTGCAGTTCAAATCTCCAACCAAAGCTCTGAGCTGCAGCTCTCTGAGCCTTGAGTTTTGCCATAGTCCAGAACTTGAGCTCAGATGCTGGAGACCAGAAGCCTAATCCATCTTATCTTGAGAAAGACAAGTGAAGGCTCTCCAGAAGCAAAGTAGACAGAGTAGTCTATCAGGGAAAGGCTGAAAATACCAGCAGCCTTTGAGAAATTAATCCAGTTGCAGTGGTGTTCATTCTTTATTTTGTCTTATAGGAAATCTCTTTGCTGATAATCATAAAAAGCCACACGAGAAAGTACTTAACCAAATATGTAGAACAAAGAACTGGGACGGGGTTACCAACATGTTTCTCTCGCTGGCAGGTTAAGGCAACTCAGGTCACATTTAAGAAAATCTATATTTAATCATCCTTTTCTGAGGATAGGGATTTTTCAAGGTGAAGAGAGACAGGAACATGTGGTTGAGCCCTACAACTCTGTGGCAACAGAGGAAGGAAAGGGGTCAAGTTCCCATGGCTGTGAGTCAGGTGGCCCAGCTTTGCATCCCGACTCTTGCACTACCCAGCTCCATGACCTTGGAGAATAACAGCAATGATAAAAATAATGATAACAACCTTTGTTCATTGAATTCCATGTGCTGAGAATTTGCTAAGTGCTCTACATGTATTATTTAGTTTAGGATTTAGGATAACATTCAGAGATAAAGAAATTGAAGATGAAAGAGTTGGGATAACTTGCACAAAGTCACAAAGCTAACCATTAGCAACTAAGTTAGTAAGTAGTGTAACATAAATATGAATCCAAAACTCACCGAAACTGAATCCAAGCTGATGACCTTTAGGACAACCTGGCCTTCAAAGTTTCAGTTTCCTTATCCATAAAATTCAAAATTGGGCCACAGGATCCAAAAAGTCCCTGTCAACTCAGCCCTGGGAGCATTTGGAGATCTAAACATCCAAAAGAGGCAAGAACCAATGAGGCATTTTTCAATTCTTCCTCTTCTGTAGACTATAAGCACTAGCAAAACTAATTGAATCTGTATACTGTTACTACACCCTGCCAAAATCTGATTTATTTTGGACAAATGACTATTTCCAGAAGTACAATTCTCAGCTGACCATACGCTGCTGTGTTCATTCAGTTTAAAATTTTTGCACCATTCTAGGTTTAGGAGTCTCTCTACCTCATTCTCCATAGCATGAAAGAGTCTTTCCCAAAGAGGAGGAAATTTTATTTCTATCATTATTACCTGCTTAGCTGCAAATATACTCATCTCATTCAGAGTTTGATCAGTGACCAGAGTTCTCATGAGGCCACACTGGGTGGAGGAAGTGGAAGGAGGTGATATATTTTAGGCACACACTGATAGCTTTGCTATACGACGGACTTAATGCGCACAGCACACTGAGTAGTCCTGGCAAGTATGGCCCACGTTCGGGACAAAATACTCCACTAACTTGACTTTGCTTTTCTTGGACCATTTCAAATTTGGGAGACCTCTGGGAACCTGACTGCATATATTTCTATATGTTCCTGAAGGTGCTGGAGGAAGAGGAAAAACATACGTGGCAATGAGTCGACTTGCAAGGCCTCGTCATAAGCTGAAATAAAGTTTTAGACACAACCCAAAAGTATAATTTGCTATAAAAACATACTCAGAGGAATCATTGGTGATTTCCCAGAGGATTCAGCAACTTGTCCTCTTCAATATGAGGGAGAATCTGGGTCTTCCAGACCCCGCTTTTTCAGGTCTGAGATAAATCTGAGACATAAAAATTGCAGAAGCTAACTCAGGGCAGGGAAAGGACGAACAGTTGCTCTAAGAAGGCACCTGAGTCTTCATCCAACCACAATCTGGGCAGCTGACCATTCTCCTTTGTCTTTCAGAACAAGTAAAATGTTCCAGGTCATGGTTAGGTTGTGACAGGCACCCTGACCAACAAGATGTCATTTGCCAAGATAACTTGATTAAGTCAATATCACCTTAAAAAAGGACTTCAGTGGCATTTGAATAAGTGTAAAATAGCAGAAGCACAACATTTAAGTCCTTTAACATATCTCACAAACTTTAATAACATCAAAATATTCAAACACAATGGTAGTATTTTAACCAGAGGCAAATACAGAAGGGCTCATGGAAAACCTGACAAATGTTATCAGAACTGGCCCCTAGGGGTTGTCCTTCCGTTTAGTTCCTATCTGCCCCTTTGCTCAGATTTTTAGTCCACTTGATCCTTTGTGAAGGAAATAAAGAGGATGTTGGAATAGCAGTTTTCAATATCCAGATTCCAGACACATCAGGCTGCTACAGACAGAACTCAAATCCAAGGCATTCCTGGAATCCCCATGCTAATTACCACATTATCAAGTCCTGGAAGGACTGTGAGCAATTGTATAAGGATTCTGAGTAACTCGATTCCCCTAATGAACCCGAGCCACCCAGACGATGGAATGAAGGGCCCGTAGCCAGTCTGGGCAGCTGCCTCTCACCCCCGCTGTCTCAGAGCCTTGACCTCTCCCGGGTTTGGCACACGGCCTGTCCTTTCCCCCTGTCAACCTCCTTTTCAGTGCTGCCTGGCAGGCTTCCTCTTCCATACGGACCGGCCGGAGTCTCGTCCTGCCCCTTTCCTTGACCCAGCTGCTGCCACGTGTGCTGCAGCATCTGCTCATCCATCACCTCCGCTGCCTCCTGATCTGTTGGCACTGCACTGTCGTACCTGGCTTAGCAACTGTGGCTCTGAGATCCCCAACTCCGCCTGTTTCTGGGCCACAGCTGTGCTCACCTGGACCTCATGCTCAAGAGATGAATCCGGGTGGAACATCTGTGCTCACTGCTGCCAGGTGAACATGGACCTCTGCTTTTGAGCACCTTCAGCCTATCCACCCTACCCATTTGACTCTAAAATCTTTTGGTCAGCGCTTCTAAACTTTAATATGCATCAATATCACCTGAGGATTTTGTTTAAAATGAAGATTCTGATTGAGTAGGTCTGGGGTGGGGCTTCGAATTCTGCATGTCTAAGAATTTCCCAGGGGACAGCAATTCTGCTGCATTTAAGCAGCAAGGCTGCAGGAAAGGGGATTTCTCCTACTCATCTTTGCAGGCCTGGAACTTCAACAGTACCGTCACTGCCACCACCACTTGGGGAGCCCCTCGTGTGTATGAAGTAGTGGAGATAAAAAGATGGCTGTGACACAGCTCCTTCTCTCAAGGGCCTAAAGTCTGGGGCTGCTTCGTTCCACCTCAGCACTTGATGTTAGGTGCGGATAATTCTTTGTGGTGGGGCTGTCTTGTGAATTATAGGATATTCAGTGGCGTTCCTGGACTCTATGCATGAGGTATCAGCAGCACCTCCCCAGCTTTGACGATCAAAAATGTCTCCAGACATTGCCAAATATCCCCTGGGGGACAAAATTGCCCCTAGTTAAGAACCACTGGTCTAGGGAGACGGAGAGACATGTAAATTCATAACTAAAACGACGGATCAAGTTACAGAAGCTGTGTACACACTGTTCAGGAAAAGGGATTACTAACATTTCAGAGCATGTAATGAGTATTTGGCACATAGTAAGTGCTCAGTAAATTTGCTAGATAAACTAATGAACTGTGACGTCCTCACATTCCCTGGTAACTATAACAGTTTATCTTTCTGGCTGCATCTAATAGAAAAGATAGTTACACACTCCAAGGATAAATATCTACTTCATTGATATAATGTACTTTTGTGGGTATATTTACCAAGTGCATTACAAGTGAAAAAAGAAAGCTTATTTTTCACAACAATTCAGATGGATTATGGATATCTATAAGAAAATTAGGCTCTTAAAATAATAAATAGCTTTGTTTAAAAAGCAGTCTGTATTTTTGTTTGGCATTGACAAAAAGAGTTTGTGTACATATGACTCTGCAAATGAATTCTAGCAGAATGGTGCATTTTGTTGCTTGGCATATCTCAAATGCATGCTCCTAAGCAGCTATGTCTTTTCCCCTACACGTTTCATGAGGATAATGCATTTCCAAGGAACTGTCTATTCTGGGATGCTGATGCTCTTATACAGAGGCATCTGACATCTGACCATGCATGAACAGGATAGCAAGCCAGCAAGGAGATAAGCTTGGGGAACCCAAATAAGAAAACCAGTCAGTGTCCACATTTATGAAATGGAAAAGAGATGAGTAGCAGAGTAACAGCTCGTAGTTGTAGCATTAAACTGCAGGGCAAAGATAAGAAACGATGTCAGCATTTGGACTTGCATAACGAGATGGCAAGCTGAAGCCTTTTAGTTATTTATCTGAATATGGAGCCAGGAATAGCCAAGGGCCTGCTGTTGAGACAGAACAATAGGGCTGTGACTGGAGAATACTGAAGGTGAAAGGGCATTTGAGGATAAATAAACAGAAGAGGAAGGCAAAGAAGGGGGGTGCAGAACGTGAACTATTTCAGTGCAAACTTTTAGATGTGTACTTGGTAAATGTCATTATCCCTTAACATTATATAAATGGAATCCAAAATAGGCCAGTGGGGAACATTCTTGGAAATATATACCAATTGGACAAGAATACCTACAGTTGCCAAAGGAAAGTGTGACACTTGGTCCTGTTGCCAAAGTCAGTAAAGCTTTGCCCAAGTAATGGCAAATCTTTCCTTTCAGAATACAGTTTCTTAATTAAGCCCCAATGTCAATTACTGCACATAAGTGGAACTCAGCGGATCAAAAGTCAAGACAAGGCCCCATGGCTGGTTGGCTATGGGAAAGAACATTTTGGCTCCAATTTTCCTATCTGGAGAATGGAGAAGGTAATTCTTTCCACCTATCTACGCTGAAAGAGTATTGCGATGAACCAGAAAATAAATCTCTGACTTTGTTTGTTTGTTTAATGAAGAGTATTACTGTATTTACTACAGCAAAGGCTTGTTCTATTTTAGTCCATAAATTGAAAATATCAGTAAAGAATTCACATATCCAAAAGAATCAAAAGCAAGGTTTTGAAGAGCTATTTGCACACCCATGTTCACAGCAGCAGTATTCACAATAACCAAAAGGAAAAAACAAACAAGCGTCCATCAACATATGAATGGATAAACAAAATGTAATATATACATACAGTAGAATATTATTCAGCCTTAAAAAAGGAAGGGAATTCTGTCACATGTTACAACACGGATGAACCTTGAGAATATTAGGCTAAGTGAAATAAGGTAGTCACAAAAAGACAAATATAATTTTATTATGTGAGGTATCTAAAGTAGTCAAATTCATAGAAACAGAACGTAGAATGGTGGTTACCAGGGGCTGAGAGGAGTAGGAAAAGGAGAGTTATTTAATGGGTATAGAGTTTTAATTTTGTAAAGTGAAAAATTCTGGAGATCTGTTTTATAACAATATACAGATACTTAACACTACTGAACTATATACTTAAAATGTAAGATGGGAAATTTTACATTATGTGTTTTTTTTTACTACAATAAAAAATTTTTAAAGATGTAAAGAATTCAATCAAAGGAATAAAAAACTCTTGAATAATACCTACTTTTGGGTTTGGTACTAGAAATTGGCTAGAGCAGTACAGTCTCTGGTTAGATTTCTTCCCACCGGTAGCCAAGGCTCCTGGTTACCAGAGGTATCTGCTCAGTAACACACTTTGTTCACACAAAGGAAACACATATGCAAATGTCAACTTAGGACTATGTGTCATATTCTACCTTGTTTGTGCCTTTCAGTGGCATGGTATAACAGCAAAGGCATCAGAACCCTCCAAAAGGGGGAGATAGGTAGTTAATACTCAACTCTATGTTAGCTGTCTTTGCCAGCACTGGTTTGAGATAACGTAACAAACATTCTGAACAGCGATCTCTGAAGACAGTTGCCAGTTCTCCATCATCAAGAGCGGGAAAAACATGCTAAGACATTCAGAAAAATAAATACATGAAATGAAGTAAAATGAAATAAAATAGTATGAATTAAAACAAACACTACTCAGAATTTTGCTTCTCAAGCCTAAAAATCCCCATTTTGGACCAACATACAGACTACTAGAGAATTTCTGTCCCAACTAAAGCACCGAGCTATTCTTCTTATGTGGTGTCTGCATTTTGTTAGTTTCTGGGGAGAAAGTGTTGCATGATTTGCTGCAGTGACGTTATCTTAAATATTTTTTCCTACTGTGAAAGATGAATATACTTGGAATGCTATGAACCTGATGAGAGGCAGCACAGCATGTTGCGAGTGTGGGAATCACCAAAGCAGAGCCTTAGGATATGGATCCTCAGTCCATCACTACTTTCCTGGGCCATCTTGGGCAAGTCTGTACTTCATCTCAGTATTTTCCTGCAAGGTGACAGGACTGAGCTAGACATCTTTCAGATCTACCATTTCCAGATGGAGTGGAAGGGTCATGGGAGGAGCTGATGCAACCTTCGATGGACAGTAACCACAGATTCCTTGGTTTGAATGAACCTGAGCCATTTTTGCCACACAAATGATAAGAAGTTTGGAACATTCTCTCTTAAGTGATGCTCTAAGGCTCTGAGCCACCAGGACTTCTGGAAATCAGCACCAATGTCTAGCACTGTACTTTACTGAGTAAGCAAAAGGAATTTCTCTGTTGGAAAAAAAAAATCAAAACAAAATAAAAACAAACCTCTAAAGGTTTATTGGGCTCACAATTATTTCCGATAGCAACTTAGTTCTACAGGAGAGGAGGGAGTCAGGTAGACGCCATGGAGAGCAGACACCTGGCTGATTAGCTCCACTGGGAAAGCCACAGAGGGCAAAGCTTTGTCATCCATCTCTTTGAAGAAGCATCTTCTCTGGAGGCCTTTAAAAATAGGACACGCTCTCAGCAGTTAGAGGAGAAAGAGTATAAATCTTCTGTGCCGGAGGCAGGGGAGTGGGTAGGGAAGATAATCTTCTAAAATATTTGTGGCACTGGGTCCTGTGGACTGTTGAACTCCACGGCTAACTGGAGATATTGAAATTATATTTTATTGAACCTAAAACTCTTAGACATGGTGAAATAGCTAGTTGAATCTATTATTTTGCAGGAAAAAAGAAATTATACTATTGAAATCCAACTTGTTTTTGTTACTGTTGATGTTTCATTATTTTTACTGCATTTAGATTTGAAGGGACAGCTAGCAAGGTGACAGTGCTTCAGACAAAAATCTCATTTCTTTCCCATTTACCTTCTTAGTCAACAGGCATTTTTAATGGTTTGCACAAAAGCTACATTTTCAACACAGGAAAAATGTTTGCAGGTATTTGTTGAAGCTCCCTGTTCTTCCTCTCTCTACAGTGATCAACACAGGTTCCTTCCTAGGGAAAACATACTCCAGGCTTCGGAAGGCACACAGATAAAAAAAAGCACCTGTGATTTTGGCTGTACCTACAAAATTCTGACTATCTCCCTAAAATTAGCGACTGAAATATTTCCAAATGTCTAGGCAGATCATATTGTATAAATAAATGATTACTTGAATATTTTACATAATTTTTTATCAAGACATAATTAACATACAATAAAATCTACCCTATCAAAAATAGTGTATAATTCAGTGGTTTTTCTTATATTCATAAGGTTGTGCAACCATCACCACTCTCTAATTCCTAAACATTTTAATAACCCTAAAAAGAGACTCTGCACTAATAACCATTCACTCCCATTTTCCCTTCCCCTCAGCCCCTGGCAATCACTAATCTACATTCTGTGTCTATGGATTTGCCTATTCTGAATATTTCATATAAATGGCATTACACAATATGTGGCCTTTTATGCCTTGCTCTTTCACTTAGCATAACATTTTCAAGTTCGTTCATGTCAGAGCACGTACCACTACTAACATCTTTTAAGCAATTACTATGTACAAGGTAGCTGGCTGTTGAAGCTTTTCTTCCTGACATAGGGAGTTAGTGCAGACCCAACTCACCCTCATGACCAAGCTTGTGTGCCATGGCCATGTACTGCATATTGATATTGTGTCTAACTGTTACTGGAACCAAAAATAGTTGGGTTAACCCACTGAGATACTGCAAATTGCAGGCAACACAAGCAACAAACAGGACTAAGGATTGAGGAAAGAAAGTGCAAGACAAAGGAGGTGTCCTGGGGCACAGTTGAGATCTGAGTCCTAGGTGACAGAGCAAATAAGAGAGAAAGAACAGTGGGTGAGATGAGGTCAGTAGCCAGGAATGTAGGCCAAGCAGCCAGGGATCTGCAGTATTTGGGTCTGTAGCAGCAGCCCTGACTCATGGGACTTCAGCGTTCTCTGCCACAGAACCGTAGAATATTTGCACTGGAGGAAAACTTAGAGCTACCTTCTCTGACTCTGTCATTTTGAAGATGAAACATCTGAGCCCCAGAGAGGCTAACAGACCTTCCTCTAAGCTTGCAAACCTTAGTGATTACCTCCTTAGTCTCCTTCCTCTCAGTAGAGTATATTTTCCACAACAGCTCACTGCCAGTCCCAACAGATGGATTTGGTCACATGTTAGTACCAAAATGCAGCTTAGCAGTCATTTACTCGCACACCCTCACGCCATGCCTGAGCCAGCTGAAGGTCTTAAATATTTTTACATTAGCTTAAAAAAAAAGTTTGATGTCCTTTGACCTAATCTTTATTGGTCAATTGTCTAAACACCTGGCATTTCTTTACATTTTAAATAAATTTAATAGATTAGTATCAATCTATAAGTTTAGAAACTGAGGTAAATGAATGAGGTCCGTAACAGGTCAGCCAAGGGAAAATGTCTCTTTCTGTTTGGTGATTAGAACAGCGATGTCCAGAATATGCACATAAATATCATGTAATGACCACTAAAAAATGCTTGATGTTGAACGGCATTGCAAAATTAAGAGTTCAAAAGGCATGACTACAAAAGCCTTTGCCATTAAAAATTCAGAGCGGTAGCTTTTAAATCAGTTTCTGTTGAAATCATGCAATAGGAAAAATACTTATTTCTTCAGAAAAAATAAAAATTCCTCAGAAAAATTAAAAATAAACATACCTTAACAGTCTTGCGATTAGGTAAAAATATTCAGTGCATTCATGTGATGAGAAAATTGAGAGCACTAAAATGGTGGTATAATGCATATTTATTGACACAGAGTTTGGTAACATGTTCCGAGAAATCACGGCTATAGAAGAGTATTTAAAATTTGATGTCCTTATATATCTTATAAATATATATATTTATTTTTGGATATATATACAAAGAAAACATCTGGAAGAACATCTATCAAGTATTGAGAATTGTATCCTCAAATAGTGGAATTATATATGGATTTAGTTTCTGGGTTTGTTGTTGTTGTTCTTTTTATCTTCTAATTTTTTCTACAATGAACATGGATTACTTGAACAATTAAAATGTTAAAAATAGACTTTGTTTTGAATATTGTGTTTGTAAGGCTGTTCATTATTTGTTTCTGCAGCAAATATCTTTTTAGAATCTATAACAAAAATAAAACCAAGCTGCCCTTACCATCTTCAGAAACTCAGAAAATACTCCATTATTCTCTCTCAAGTATAAACCAGTTCAAAGGGAGGCTTGTGAAAGGAAACACATGAGTGGGGACTTGACCTACTCCCCTTTCCTCTTCCCTTGAATCTCAAAAGAGGTACAGCTCCTTTTCACACTTTTTTGATTTCTTAAATCACCATCTTCTCCCTACCTAAACACAAAATTCATGGTTTAGGATTTACCCCCAAACTTCAGGCTGCCTACTTTATATCTGAAACGAGCGAGTCGTCCCTGCACGGTTGCAAAGTGTACAGGAACATCACCTCAACTGGCACATTTGCTGAGCTTGTTACTACCCACCTTAACCTCGGAGGAAAGTCCCATTAATAGGGGACTTTGAATCACCCCTTTGCTTGTATATATACCATTGCCACAATCAAGACAGTAAACATGTCCGTTACCCCCCAAAGTTCCTTCATACAACTACTTGTCTCTCCTCCAGCTAATCACTGATCTTTCTGTTCCCATAGATTTGTTTGAATTTCCAACAATGTCACAGAAATGGAATCATCTATTATGTACCCATTGGGGGGTAAAGGAGAGAGAGTTCTTTCATTCAGCATAATTATTTTGAGTCATCTATGTTGTTGCATGTATAAATACTTCCTTTTTATTGCTGAATGGCATTGCAGTGTATGGATATGCTACAATTTGTTTACCTATTCACCTGTTAATAGACATCTAAGTTGTTTTTAGATGTGCAAGTCTTTGTATAGCTATACACTTTCTTTTCCATTGGGTAAATAGCAAAGTGTAGAATGGCTGAATTATATGGTAGGTGTTTGTTGAATTTCTTAAGAAACTCTCTCCTAAGGTGATTGCACCATGTTACATTCTAGCAGCAGCATAGGAGAAGTACAGTTCCTCCATGTATTTATAAATATTTTTTTGGTATGATCAATTTTAACAGTAACTATTCTTTTCAGTGTGCAGTGATATTTCATTGTGTTCAATTTACATTTCCCTAGATTGAGTATTGTTTCATGTGCTTATTCGGGAACTGTATATTTTCTTTAGTGAAATGCCTCTTCAAATCTTTTGCCAATTTTATGATATATTTGCTTAATTGTTAAATTTTGAGCATTCTGTAAATATCCTGCATAAAAATCTTTTGTTAGGTATATTATTTGCAAATACTGTTTTTCAGTCTAGTCTATCTTTTCATTCACTGAACAGTGTCTTTCAAAGACTAGAAAGTTTCAATTTTATCAATTTTTAAAATACAGATCATGTTTTTTGTTAGGTATCTAAGAAATCTTTGCCTAACTTAAGTTCTTAAAAATTTTCTCCACTGCTTCCTCATAAATATTTTATAGTGTAGGTTTTATATTAGTTTTAAAATCTATTTCAAATTAATTTTTGTATGTTATATGAGGTATATATCAAAATCCATATTTTCGGATAACTGTAACCATAATCTTTGTACCCTCGTAATACCCTGAAATAAAAAAAAATAAATAAAGTTTAGCAACAATATTTCTACCCATAAAAACCTTTTAAATCATGACAATCCTTATTCAGCCAGAACAAAGGCAGGTATTTTACATAGCTACATTAAAATTAAACAAGAAGATAAAGTTTTAACATTACTATAGGTGGATAAATAAATGTAATTATGGAGAGGAAAAAAAACAAAATTCATTTTTTTTCTTTGCATGTGGGTATCCAATGATTCCAGCAGCATTTATTCTCCATGGAATTATCTTGTATTTTTGTTAAAATAACAACCAAAAAAACCCCAAAGAACCAGTTTGTTCATATCTGTGTGGATCTCTTTCTATGTTGTTTTTTCCATTCCATTGATCTGTTTATACTTTTATGCCACTACCATAGTATATTGGTGACTGTAGCTATAATATAGTCTAAGAATCAAGAGGTGTTACCCCTATAATTATGTTTTTTTTTTCAAATTTGTTTTAGCTATTCTAGGTCCTCTGCATTTCCATATGAATTTCATAAAGAGCTTGACAATTTTCATTTATTTAGGTTTTTTTTAATATCTCACAGGAAAGTTTTGCAATTTTCAGTGGACAGGTCTCACCCATCTTTTGTCAGATTTATCCCTAAGTATTTTATATTTTTGATGACATTATAAATGGTATTGTTTTTCTAATGTCAATTTGCATTTGTTTCTAGTGTACATAAATACAATTAATTTTTATATATTAATCTTGTACCCTGTAAACTTGTGAAACTCCCTTACTATTAATAGTTTTAATTTTATAGATTCCATCAGATTTTTGATATAAACAATCATGTTATCTGAGAATACAGAGAATTTTATTTCTGTCTTTCCGACCTGAATGCCTTTATTTTTTTCTTGCTGCATTGCACTGGTTATAACCTCCAATACAATGTTAATAACAGTGGTGAAATCAGACATCCTTATCTTTTTCTCAATCTTAGGAGAAAAATATTCAGTCTTTCACTATTAAGTATGATATTAGTTTTAGGTTTTTCATTTATGTCCTTTATTAGGTTGAAGAACTTCCCCTCTATTCCTAGTTTTTCTGAGATCTTTTTTTTTTTTATCGAGAATGGATGTTGGAGTTAGTCTTGCTTCTTCTATATCTATTGAGATGATCAGTGTTTATCCTTTTACAGTTTGTTAGTATGGTGCTCATCAGGACAATAATATGGTTAACATTTTATTTTTATTGCCGTTAAATTCCATAACATAACAATTTCTGGAGAAGCAAAAGATTAGTCAAGGTCGCTGCCTTGATGACACTAGATTGGGCTGGGTAAGGTAAATAAGTAATCTTTGTTTTCCCTTAAGAATGCTCTTTTGAATTTCAGTTGGCCAAACCTGTTACAACTGCCTTTGTACCTGCATTTGCTAAATCCAATTGGGTTAGTTCTGAACTAGCATTAGAAAAGGGAAAAAGCAGAGCAAATTTTAAAGTTGACTTAACTTAAAATGTAGCTCCAAATCATGATCTCTGCTTAAAGAACCGGCTGAAATAGATACAGACAAATAAAAATGGATCGCATGGTCTTTAATGTCACTCTCTTGTCCAAAATAAACCTTCTGGAATATTTATCGAACTTGTTTTCATGAAGCTAAAGTAGCAATCATCTTACAGAGCTATTTTCCAGTAGCAGGTCCCAGAGATTTGAATTTATCTAAATTTACCTTAGTTCTTTGTAGTCTTTGGCACATGGTTATGATACATTAAGAAACAAAAGGGAGGAAATACTCAAAAGCTTCTTGCAATGAGAACGTTTGTCACTGGGCTGTGTCATGAAATGAACCTGGGCACACAACCAAGATAAGTAATTGCACTGGACTCAGGCCAATTTAAATTGTGTATTATGGACCTTCTATGTAGACAATAGTTCATAGGTTCTGTATACAAATGTAACATGGAAACAACATGGTATGCAAATCTTTTGTTCTCTGAGAAAGACCTGGGTTTCTGTTGACCAGACAATCTCTGGGGTAGGTACTTCATTGACATGGTACACATAAGGAAAAGGAAAGAGTTTCTTCTGATCTTGATCAAGAAAAACATATTTGTTTGGTCTATGAGCCAGGATCCATTCAGGCTGGTATGATTGGACTAAACTGAACTTATCTTTGCAGTTCAAAATCATAAGGAAACTGAGGAGCAGGCTTGCCACTTGGATGTTGGGAAAAAAAGGAATTTATTAAAAGGAACGCCGCTTGAATAGGTTTTGGTATCTCCATAAAGCAATATGTCCTATCCATTAGAAAAGACCTAGATACATTCAAAGGGCTTACTGAATCATTTTTTCCTGTTAATTTGATTGTTGTATATGAACACAAAATTTGGTTAAACACTGAGAAGTTTCATATAAAAAGTCCACTTAGTTCATTACGAATATTAAAAATAGGAGCATATTTTCTTTGGTTAAGCATGATAAAACTTTAGCTGAGATCATAAATTTTTACAAAACAACTTTCTATTCTCAAAGTTTGTTTTTCTCTTTTAATATAGCTATAAGTATGAATTCAAGGATATCAACTACTCATACAGAATATTTCTCCACCATTTTTAATGATTAAATAGTATTTCTAAATTAATTTATGGCTAAAAGTCTGAATTGTTCCATAAGTCATATAAGAATTACAAATGATAGCAATACCCACAATACACAATATAAACTGAATGTTCCAGGACTACACACATATATATATATATGTTCATTTAAATGTTAATTGATATTCAACTGTTCAATAAAAATGGAACAGTTATAGATACAAGCTTGTACTTTTACAGAATTATAGAAGCCAACATTTTACCCAAGTGATTATTAATTTAGAATAATTTTCTCTGATGAAGCAACAAGTTAGACTGATATTCCTGCAAACTGAACTGGTTGTTGGTGATATATAGGCTTGAGAGGTTTCAGGCTGCCTGAGAGATCACATGGATGGATGTCAATGAAATATACTGCAATCAAGGATGTTATTAAATGAAATCATTACAAGAGCCAAATAAAATGATTCTGAAATCAATATACATCTATAGATTAACATGAAGATATAGTTCCTTAAGTCAACTTATTCCCCTTAATTCTTTGAGAAAAAGTATGCTTTCCTTTCAAATTTGGCAAAAGACTCTTTGGAACCTGAATACTTCCACACACCATTCCTAAATTACTTTTGAGCTTCAATGAGTTCAGTCAATCTGAACAAAAACACCAAGTCAAGGAAAAAGTGGGTAGTCCATAAAGACTTTTGCATAAATGAGAATAAGATAAACTAAATCTAGAAAACACAAGACTAGAATACCAGATCAGGAATAGTGGAGATAATAAACCTGGATCATTTGGTCAGTATAGTCTTTTAGGAACTGAATTATATTTTTCCCAGAATCTGCTCCAATGCACCTTCCAAATATATTTATAAATGGAAGTGCAATGGATTGAGCAGGTAAACCTGGTTTACCTGGAATCTCACCACTACTGATTCGTGCAAACCTTGGGGCCTCCTATTTAACATATAAGGTTAAAACAATTAGCAAATTGTTTGAGATCATCAACTTCTGATCCCACTCTGCCACTTCTCCGGTCATCATGTGGGTCTTTGAATGCAGTTTTGGGAAGTCCTCTAATTATGTATGGGTTTGTTTTTTCAGGTTTTCACAGCTTAATTCAATGAAAAACCTGGGAAATTCTGCTTCAAGATATTTCAGTGAAAAATTTAACATAAGGATAACCACGATGAAGGAAGGTAACATACTTGGAGTGTGATAATACAGTGCTGTAAGCCCAGGGGTCTCTCAAAATATCATTTGTCAGCATTTTGGAAAGTCTTTTACCAAGTGCCATTGAGGTCATCTGTTAAATGCTTCCATCTGCTGCACACACAAACCTTGTGTATTAATTCACATTATGATAAATTACTTGAACAAATTATGATAAATACAACCTTCAGTGATGTACACCAATGCAAAGGTACAAAGATGTGGCCATAACAAACATGCAAAGACATGGCCAAGATGTGGCAATAGGAAAGAAAGGAATACATGCCAGGCACAGCGGTAAGAGCTAGAAATAGGTAAGTAAATAAAAGGTCTCTCTGCTTGAAGATCCCTCATTTCACTGGTCAGAGGGGGACACATAATCATTTAAGTGTGTGAAGTAGGAACTTTCAGGGAAGAGTCAGGAGACAGTGGCGTCAAAGTTGTACCTGGAAAAATCAAAAGGAGTTTGCCGGGCAGACAGTTCAGAAGTCACTGATATTTGACTTTGATATATGTCTCTGTACTACCTTTGAATAATGGTGGATCTAAAATTAGAATATTCACAATATTATGTTATTGTGTAGTAATAGTTAAGCCAGACTGCCTGGTTCTGTATACCAGTCCTTTCACTAAACTGATAGTATGGTGAGCATGTCATTTAATTTTCTTCATCCTAAATTTCCTCATCTGTAAAATGGAGAGGATAATAGTACCTAATTTATAGAGATGTTGGATTAAATGGCGTATACGTTTAAAGTGATCAGTATGGTGCCTGGTACTTAGTAAGCACTCAACAATGTTAACTGTCATTATTACTAACATTATCCCCATCTTACAGATAATAAAATAGAGCCAGAACGTTCCCATTTCCTAACCTGCAAAATAGGGTTGATAAAAGTGCTAAATTCTGAGTGCTGCTGTGGAAAAAGGATTTGAGTTTGGGTGGTTTGAGTCTAGAGAGTTTGGGAGAGATGACCACATTCTAATATGTCCTTAACACATCTGGCCACCCCAGCTTCATGATCACAACTGCACTGATGCGACTTATATGAGAGCTAACAAGCTCTGCCATCTGCGAACTTCAACCTGGCTTTGATTCCGCAGGTGCTTTTATTAAATAGATTAGCTCACATTTGCTAGCCATTTGTATTCTTGTTTTCTAAAATTTGAGTAAGGTTTGTTATGCACTGAGTAGAGAACAAGAAGAGGTGGCACCCAGGCTCCACGCAAGAGAGACTTAACCCTGCCGTCAGATTCTCAGAGATCCCACAGACTACTTCAAAGAGCACCCTCACCGTAATGGGAAGTCATTGGGAGCTGGCCCACAGCCCCATTTAATGCAATTGCTCCTAGAATAGGAGTGGGAAGATAGAATAAAATTCCTTCACAGCCTAGGACCACCTTCAAAAACAAAGGTCCAGAGTCACCTGCTGGTCCTATAGGCACAGATTGCGGGCCCCATCGCTAGAGTTCCTACTTCAGTGGGTCTGTGGTGGGACCTGAGAACTGGCCTGTCTAGCATCCAGGGGATGCTTCAAAGGAAGAAAGAATTACTAGAAAATTAAAACAATAATATATCAGATCGGTGTCGATTCCCCTCCTGTAGATTTTGCCTGTAGTATTTTTATACAAATCACTTCACTCCTGCTTCTTTTCAGATCTTCTCTGAGGTTATTTCCAAATGGAATCTTGCTTAATGTGCCGGACCGCCATCCAAAATAACTCCCTGTCCCACTTTGTGTTTTCTCCTCATACATTACCCGGTGGTGGTCCAGCACCTCAGAGTGGCCAACATCTAATCTCAGTCTCATCAGAATAAGGGAAAACAGTCAGGCTCTAGGGCATTTGCCATCCCTGAAACTCTCTATACCCCTCTTACCCTGCCTGATATTAACCACCTGGCTCATTTATTTATTTATGTTTCCTTCCACTCAAATAAAGCTCCAGGAAAGCAGAGAATTTTTCTACTTTGTTCACTGGTATGCAGTAAGTGCTCAAAGATTTTGTTAAACTAATAGCATTCAGTATTAGTAGTATTAGTAGCACTGAAAATAAATCTCCTAGAATTAAGATTGCTCATTACTTAAAAGTTTAGCTTCTCTAAAGGTATCTTTAGCAGAGACAAGATTAGTTCTCTCTGACTCAAGTAGAAAGATCATTTTCTTACCTCTCTTGTTAAACTTCTCCCTGATATTTATTTCAGGCTAGAGACAGACACTATTCATCCATCACATCTCAGACTGATGCAAAGCAGTGGTAATAAAATAAGTTACGTACATCATGTAATCACATTGGTTTTATGAATCATATTTTTATGAATTAGGGAAAATAGTTGTTTTGGTTTAGGCTGGAGTAAAATTCTGACTCATGTCAACAAATCACTAACAAAGCAGGCATTGATAGAAGCAAAAAACTGAAAGCAAGTTTTATCAGAGAAAAACTACAACAACTCTACACAACCATTGATTAAGTACAGGTTGACTAAATATACCTTAAAATAAAAACACACATGGCTATATGCCAACAATTAAAGAACAGAATATATAACTAGAAAAAATAAGAATATTTATTAAAAATGTTGTACTGGCTGGGTGCCATGGCTCACGTCTATAATCCCAGCACTTTGGGAGGCCAAGTGAAGGAGAATTGCTTGAGATTAGGAGTTCAAGACCAGCCTAAGCAAGAGTGAGACCCTGTCTCTACAAAAAATAGAAAAATCAGCCAGGCATGGTGGCGTATACCTGTAGTCCCAGCTACTTGGGAGGCTGAGGCAGCAGGATCACTTGAACCCAGGAGTTCAAGGTTGCAGCGGGCTATGATGATGCACTCCAGCCTGGGCAACAGAACAAGATCCTGTCTCAAAAAAATTGTTGTACTGCATTGAGCTTTTTCAGAGATAGAAGCTATTTAAAAATGAAACAAGCTCAATTTGTAATTAGGGCATAAAATTCCTCAAACCCTCTAAGTCTATTACCTTAAGTGATCCTTATTTAAGAGAACTATTTTTATCTGAAAATCATAGCAACGTGTAAATAAGACAGTAAATTCAAGGCATTTCCCCAATTTTTGAAAATTGCATTTTATTTTCATCATACTGAAAACCTGATGCTGACCTTTGTTTCACTCCTTGATGTGGTACCTGAGGTTCTGGGATGCCACTAGTGTGGATATTCAGTGTGCACTGACAGTGCAGACTTCCTGGTGGGTCAGGGCTGAGAAAATCGGAAAGCAACATCTGAGGGTATAACAAGAAGGCAGAGCAGAGTTTAACTGTAAAGAAGGGGCTAAATATGGACGCATGGCAATGAGTGCTATCACATGGAATACCTAATTATTTTTCTTTCAATCTTCATATCTTAAGCAGGCCAAGTAAACTTGCTGGAACTGGGCTAAGTTTGGAAGGGGTAAAACAAGTCAAAATCAGCAAGTGATTTTTAAAACTCTGGTGTGTATCAGAATTTCCTGGAGAAGCAATTCAAAATACGATTATCTGAGCCTCATCTCAGAACTACCTAATCAGAGTCTCCCCTGGAGGGGGATGGGCATCAATATTTTAAAAAAATCATTCCAAAAGGCTGTGATACTCAGTCCAGTTCAAGAGGTATTGGTTTTCACTCTCACTTGTTTTATATCAAGGATTATACCAAACCACTTCCAAGTACTATATTAGCTAATTTAATAATCCTCACTACAATTCTAGGAGTCAGGTACTATTTTTATCCCTGTTTTACAGAGAAATAAAAATATTTGATAACTTTTCTCAAGTCAGATGACCAATAAGTAACAAAGCCAGAACCACCTGGCTTCAAATCTCACACACTTAATTAACCACTGTTGAAAACTGCCTCCAACCACAAGGAGTAAAATGCCCCCTATAAATGTATACCACTGTTATCTAAGTAAAACTCAGAGATACTTATAAAATTCAGTCCAAAAATAATGCTACTGTATTTATATACTGAGTGTAATTGATGAGGAAAAATATATACATTGAAATTCAGTCTTTAGAACTCTCGAAGTTATGTAAGGATCTTTCAGACAAAAACCTATCTGTTCTAGATAGGTGCCGACTGTGTGCAACACTTGGGAAAGTTAGTCTCTGGTAGTTGTTCTTTTTTATCCTTTTACTTTTAATGTGATGTTTGATTGTAAAATTGGAGTCGGGGGTATTTTTTTTTTTTTTAGACAGAGTCTTGCTCTGTCACACTGGGTAGAGTGCAGAGGTATCATCACAGCTCGCTGCAACCTCAATCTCCTGGGCTCAGGAGATCCTCCTGCCTCAGCCTCCTGAGTAGCTGGGACTATAGGTGTGGGCCACAACACCTGGCTTAGTGACAGGGTCTCACTCTTGGCTCAGGCTGGTCTCGAATTCCTGAGTTCATGCAATCCTCTCGCCTTAGCCTCGCACCCAGCCTCTATAGATGTTATAGTCACTAGAATTTGAACAACAATTGTTTGGATTTGTCACTACTATAAATAAATTTGCCACTACTATTGGGCGGCTTTCAGCTCCCAGGATTTGGAAAATAGGACATGAATACCCAGCTGAGCAGATAATATAGGTAGACACAATGAGAAGGCTTTAATTCCTGACATACTCATGTTAATAGGTAATGTGCAAATGGCTGTATTTCACCTCAGAGAGAAATCAAAGTGACAGATTATTTTGAAAAATGCATGTGATCACAATGAGACTTTCCAATTTCCCAAGCAGAACAATTAGCAAATGGTCATGAAGCTTCCAGCAGGTCATACTATTTGGACAACAACATAAATTGTTCAACATTGACTCTATTTAATTTCGCTTTCCTTCACTCTGCTCAAAGGCACTGGACTGAAGGACCCACTGTGCCTTACTTAATGTCATCATGTTTTTATTTTTCTCTTTGGTTCTCTACAGCATGGACTTTTGCCTTTGCTATTCAATTAATTCTTGGAGCTTCCTTTGTCACCTGGCTGACCCAGCTTTGGCGGTATTGATTCCTCTCTAGGCCATATGTTCTGTATCAGAGATGTTCAATACACGTTTCCTGAGCAAACGATTAAATGAATGAACTAGTGCATGCCTCATCAAGCAGCACAACTCATAATCCCCTCTGTGAGCAGTTCTGCCTGTCCCAAAGCTCCTCCTTATGTTAGGCATAGCACAAAACGTGAAATAACCTTCATTCACTTTCCTCCATTAGCCATCACCCTGCTTTCTGGAGCTACAAACAATTCTTCCCAAGGGCAACCCCTTTAATATCTAAAAGAAGTTACTATGAACTCCTAAGTCCTAATTCTTCTTCCGCATTCTTGTAAATTTTTCTTTTATAATACGACTTCTAGATATTTTGCAATTTTGATCCTCCTTCTCTGGAGAGAGTTGGTCGATGTCACTATTAAAAAGTGGCACTAAGAACTGAATACAGTATTGGTGATGTGAGCTAAACATTACAGTTTCCTTTGAATCTTTAACTTCCTTCTCCTCAACACCACTGCTTCTTCCAAAAATAGCATATGTTTTATAAACACAGATTTCAAGAGTTTATGAATTGTTTTAGGTAGGCAATGGCTTGCAATTAATTAAAATATCTTAGTATTTTTCTTGTATGTTGCACTTTAAGACACAGGAAGTAAATACTACTTTTTTTTTTTGAGACAGAGACTCCCTCTGTTGCCCAGAGTAGAGTGCCGTGGCGTCAGCCTAGCTCACAGCAACCTCATACTCCTGAGCTCAAGGGATCCCCCTGCCTCAGCCTCCTGAATAGCTGGGACTACAGGCATGTGCCACCAAGTCCGGCTAATTTTTTCTCTACATATTTTTAGTTGTCCAGCTAATTTCTTTCTATTTTTTTAGTAGAGTCGGGGGTCTCGCTCTTGCTCAGGCTGGTCTCCAACTCCTGAGCTCAAATGATGCTCCTGCCTCGGCCTCCCAGAGTGCTAGGGTTACAGGCGTGAGCCACCAAGCCCATCCTAAATACTACCTTTTGAACATCTACCGTGTGCCATGTACCGTGAAGCACACTCTACACACGTGAAGAGAAGTGGCATAGCAGAACAAACAAGTGTAGTTTCAAGAGCAAGAAGAACTTTCTCTATTATTTACCTTCAATACATTAATGTTTGTGACATTTGAGCAAATAAAAAGTATTCAATCCATGTTTCTTGACTAAATGGGTGATCTTCTCTGTCTGTTAAGTAGAGATTATGGCACCGCCATTGTAAAGTTGCTGTGAGTACACAGGGTGAAGGTCAACCACCAAGTACGGACAGTGTGAGAGGTGGGACTCAATAAATATTAGTATTTCTCACAATTAACATCATCATCATCATCACCACCACCATAACATAATCTTCATATTACCTAAGTCTCACAGTCTGTATAATTGCAGGGTTTTCTTTTTTTAAGCCTAAATGCCACATATTACATTTGTATATACACTTACACAGAGTTTTTTTTTCTTCCAGAAAAAAACAAAATTTGAATACTTAATCTATTTTTAATGCAAACTTTATAAATGTCCAATGTCTTCATCAAAATATTGATTAAAATATTGGCCAGGCTGAACAAGGGTCAACCCTGTCCTCCAACTTACACTGAGCTCTAGACCATTATGTTCTACTGTACTTAGTTGACTATTCCCAGGTAAAAGTCCACTTTACCTGGGATAAGCTGATGGCTTTCTGAACATACAGTCTGCTTTCTTGGCATTTTCTGTATGTTTCATGTCATGCATAAGCCTAAACAAATCAATGTCAAACTACAATTTGATGTTAAAAATGAGGAAGAATGGGATTTGCTCAAGATCAGAGGTTTATTAAATAATAAGGAAATAGCTTTCAGCTATTTCAGGTCTCTTTAAACTCAACATCTCTTTGAATTCACTTTGATGTGTATCTCACTGTTAAGAAGAGTGAAGAATGGCTTCATGTTAAATGGATCATGTAATGTAGGAGATCATATTTAAAAGGGAGATTTTCCTCCACTTTCAATATTTTCTAAATTTGATCTTTTAAGAGTCTTCTCAAAAGAGTATTTTACGAACTGATGAAAATGCATTAAAATAAAATGTGGTTGACCTCTTCTTTCCTTGTGTCCTCAGAACACTCTATCAATCACTACTCAGAATAAATCAGCCAATTTGGCTGTCAGTTATCAACAACTTTTATCCCTCCACTCTGACAGCCTGCTGGACTGCTCATTCTAACCATGCAGGTGGGAGGATAGTGCACCCAAAAGAGCCATGCAAACCAAAGGTGAAAGGCTATAAAATCCCTGAATTAGGAGCTGGAAACCATGTGCTAGATTTGGCTCTATATTTTTTTAAGGTTATACATCTATTTACGGTGCCAATGAATCAATTTCCTCATCTACAAATTAAAGGGAATATGAGACTTCATTATTTCCAAAGTCCTTCTGTCATACGAATCCAACAGCTGCACTTTTTCCCTTTCAAATAATGACTTTAACGTCTCATGGAAAACATCTGTTAAGGAATGTAATTGATTTTTGTGCAATTTTGGTGTACGGTTTGCACTAGTCAATTATCTGAGACACTTGTAACCTGTATAACTATTTATATCATTTCCAACTGGGATTCTATTTTTCAGAAAAGAAACTGGACCTCAAGATTCGTATGGTAAGGCAGACAGTGATCTAAAAATACACCAAAAGGCTGTCACTAAGGCTTGGGGTCTATGGGTTGTTACCTTCCACGTAATGAATCACCTGAGATACTAATGTGTAAAGTATTTTACATTTGTTTAATCAATTCACAAGCACTTATTAAACTTCTACTGTCTGTCTTAACTAAGAAATTTTGTCACTCATTAGTCATCTTAGAACTTTGTTGCTGAATCTCTAAGAAAATGAAAAGGCCCATAATGACTGCCACTAGAATTGATACAGCATTTGTTCATAAAGTTCACATGTTCTTAGCAGAAAATCAATTTCTTTGATGTTTCTTACCTTTATTATACTTCACTGAATGAATTTAAGAAAAGATTATACTGGTAATGATTTCAGGAGGGCTTCTCTGTGGCTTTGCATAGTAAAAAAATGGATTTTCTATGTATCCCCAGATTCATCAGAAAACTGATGAATCAGAAAACTCATTCACTTTTTTTGTTCCAAGGATCTACCACAGTATCTTCAACTTAGTAAGTAATACATAAATATTTGTTAAAGGAAAACAACACCATATTTTTCTCACATTCAATGCCTTCAAATTATCTATTAAGCCAAGTTTGAATACTATCAATTTAGTATGAAATAATAACAAAAATGATTATTATAGTGTCTGCTACCATGTATCAAGTAAACACATACATACAAAATCTCATTTAATTCTTAGAACAACCCTCTAAGGCAGGTTTTATAATTCATAGTTAAGGATACATAAATTGAGACATATATACTAACAGTATTGTTCAGAAAAGAGTAGGCACATTCCATTTCATTGCTGCTAAAATTTTAGTTCCAGAGCTTTGATAATTTAAAATTCAGTTGATTATATAACATGACAAACTAATTATGGACAGACTCAGAGGTTATTGACAGAAGATAGGAGTATTTACAGAAATATTCTTAATAAAGGAACATCACGCAGACCTCTACAATGCTTTTGTTCCCAAGAGCTTACAGTGTCTTTATCACAGACAAATTACAAGGCTGATGATCATTTTTCTTGAAAAGCTGAGAAGACTGATGTCCATCACATAGTGTCTCCTTCATAAACAATCATCCTGAATTTTATCAATATTTTCTTTTCAGAATGTGAAATACAATCAGAAGTAACTTAAGACTTTAAGAAACTGCTGCCCACAGAAAGCCAACAGGTCTTGCAAATAGAATTGTCATTTCTGACTCTCAAATTATTTCTTAACCTGGTTAAAAAGAAGGTCAATTTCCTTAGCTAAAAATAACTCTGAGTGATTAATCTATTCAACATACAACAAATCTGGATTTCTGATTTACTTGCTTGTCATAATCTTCTTTTTAAAATCCATAATTTAAAATTCTATTAACACTCATTCCATAAATATTTGTATGGCAAAATTCAAATACCAGGAAACAGCATAATATGAAATTAACGGAGTGGCATTATAAAGGAGCATATGACCAAAACAGCTGCAGCTCAATGATTATTTGTCCCATTGCCAGTTTTTAGATGGGGAAATACAGCAAAAACAAACCCCCCTACCCAAACAGCCTCCGGGAGTGTTTAACTAGATTCTAGATGCATTGCTGGGATTTAGAAATATTTTTAAATGTTTAAGTTATGTGGAATGATGGCAGAAAACCAGATCTCTTATCAAGGTGTTTATTTCATCCTTGAATAGATATGAGAAAAGTAAGAGAGGTGTTTCATGAGTTTAATTTTTTAAAAAATGTATTAGCACAAAAAGAAGTCTATAAAAATATTTTGCTCATTTTTCCTTGCATACTTGACTTATAAATAGAGTTACTATGTAATTTATATTCCAAACTGGGACACTTGGTGAGTAAAAGGGGGCACTATTAATAATTACAATACGTGTAAACCAAGATTGTCTCATGAAAACTGGGACATATAGTCACCCTCTTTATAAATAAATTTATGTAATAAGAAGATGGAGATATCCTAAACAGAAATCCACAGGACTGAAACATGATGAGCTAAAAAGAATTAGTAAAAAGCTTTTAACTTTTAAATCGATATTGGGTTGAAAGTAAGGAGGTAGCATTAATTGACACTGTAAGCGAGAAGGTAAGAAGGGCTTACATTTTTAAAGAGGAGAAATGCTCAAAAAATCAAGGAGTGGGAATTACATCTGGTTTTGAACAGACAACTGCAAAATGGGGTTCGAATATAAAATGAGGCTGTTTCAGAGGCACTTCCTAAAACTACACAGCAAGATTATTTAAATTTCCTGCTGTACACTTAAATAGCATCAAACATTCAGGGTTTTTTTTGTCCCATAACTCTGAAGAAGTATTGTTTCTCTTTGTTTGTCACTATAAGGGGAAATGTCATACATCCCTGTTCTAAACATGATCTAAAGCGAAGGAGCTAATTTATTTATTAAGAATGTAAGATTTAAGTCTCCACAACGTGCCCATTTTGTTCATTCACTGGAGAGAATTAAGTCCCCTCTCTCCCTCCCTTCCTTCCTTTCCCCTCTCTCTGTTTCAATTGAGACATAAATGCCTCAAATCTAAAATTTGTTAGGAACATCCTACTTTGGATTCCCCAGAAAGGCTGTATCTTGCCAAGTTCATGGTTTAATCAGAAGTGTTGGAGTGGCATGTTGTTATTAAATCTTGTCTGGAATAAACAGCATCTTCTGATGGTGCAGTTGTTTTCAGGCGACCTCCTCGCAGTTCGAGGACAGAATGGTTGCACAGATGATGCGGGAGAGACGTGGTCCTGAATCTTCCCTTCCCGTCTGTCCCTCTGGATCCCCGCAGCCTGCTCCGTGCTCTGCTCCCACTACACACGCACACTCTCTCCATCCCCAAGGAATCCCCACCACAGCCCTTCTCACTCTTTCCTTAATAAATAATAACCCAATTTGCTTATTTAAAGGCCTGCTTTCTCCATACAGACAGACTCAGTGGCGAAAAACTGCAATTAATTCCTTTATAGAGAAAATGACTTGCATTTTCTTTTTGATGACCAGAGAAAAGCAGACACTTTACTCTGAGGCTTTATGTTGATTCTCAATGGTGCAGGGAAAGCACAACTCTGCCTCCTTTAGTTAAGTGTGGTGGAAAAAACCTTGACCTTTCTAGGTAGGTCAGGAAGAGAATGATTCTTGAGAAGACTGTCAGGCTCCTATAACTAGGGAGAAGTCCTAGCCTGGCCTGAGGATGCTGCTTTTCCCTTGCAAACCCGTGGAGCAAATCAATAATTTGGCTAATGGTATCCCTGAGAAAGGCTAAGCATAATGACTGCTTTCTCCAAAAATCCATTAATCAATTTATGAGCAACCCAAGCATATAAGAAGGAAGGTTGCACCTTTTTGTCTTTAATATTTCATTGTTATATTTCATATTATAATGTTAGTTTTTAAAATCCTGAGTCAATTCCTTTAAGATTTTGACACCTAAATCAATCTATTAAGTGTTTGATTTGTCACAAAAAAATAAGCACCTCTTCACTTCAATATCTCTTTAAGTTTCACTGTCCTTTATAGGTTACCTAGAATGGGTAAAAAGGCAAAATGTGCATGAATGTCTGCGGTAGAGTTCCCTGCCAAGCCTGCAGAATGCCAAGAAGCATGAGCTGCCTTCTTCACCAGCCCACAGGGAGAGGCTGCAACTCGGAACTGTCCAGAGCTGACAGATGCACCACAGCTTCCGTCAGCATCCACGCAATCTGTGTGGCGGTGGGAGTGAGGGTTGTTCGGTCTGGATTTTTCAGGCAGGCCGAGGGAGCAGAGCTGTAAGGCCCCCTCATCTGCACCGGCCTTTTCAGACTCAGAGCTGGGGACCTCAACGTGGTAAAAGCCAAAGGTGGCTGCCTGCACACTCACTCCCCCTCCCTATAACCTGTAATCTGCTTACCCATCACTTTGTGCTTGTCCTTGCCTGTGATGCCAAAACTCCCACTTTGGTATAGTGTCCTCTGAATCAAAAGAGTAGGTGTCCTTCTTGCCAAGACCACCTCAGAATATTGATTAGAGGAAAGATCAAAACTAGTCATGGCTTTTGAAACTACAGTGCTTCTGTTTGAAAGGCTCCAATGAGCAGCAGGGAAGAGATAAAAAAAGAAAAGGTGAAGAAAGGGAACATCAGAGAGAGGCAGACACATTGATCTTACTGGTAAAAACCTTGCTTCCCTGCCTTAGTCTTTTCTTGCCACAGCCCACTCATTTTCCTTCCTCCCCCTTTCCTGGATTCCCACCCTCTTAACTCTCCTCTTCCTATTTCTTTCTCTATTAACCTCTGGACTTCCCACAGTTAGGAGAAGGTGGTCCCTTTCTCCAAAATTATGAGCTGGAAGAAATCGCTGGTATTGAGCCACGGTAATGATCATCACTACCATGGGCTACTAATGGTTCCTGATAGCTTGGTAATGACTTATATATTTGAAGAGGACACCTTTTAGTCACTTCCAGAAGGGCCTGTGCTTTAAAGGATGGCTTAATCTAATCTATCTGATTCATTTGGATTAACAATGTAAATTTAAAGATGATTATGTGGAAACAAGAGAAGGAGCATAACCAGAGTGCATAGGTATTGATCCATGACTCACTAATAGAAAGCTCTAATGGTCCAAGTAATCTTCCAAGTTCACTGCACAGTATTAGGTCCTTCACAGGCAACAAAACATTATTTTTGTATAAAATGACTTATGACAATAAATATAAAATAGCAAATTTTTAAAAGAAAAGAAACTACACCTGTTTTCTTTCAATATTTCCCATGTGCACATTTTATAAATCTGAAACCATAGTGCACAAATAATTTTGTACTCTGCTTTCTAAAATAATATTTACATTTCTAAGATGATAAAGTCTTCATAGTTTTTTTTAAAGTTTCATGATTCCATGGAATGAAATATTTATACAATTCATATAAATATTCCATTATTACAATACTGAAACTTTGAACTGTTTTGAAAGAATGCTGGTAAGTATGTTTGTGCAGTGACATTTTAATATTTCAGGTTATTCCTGTAGAATACAGTCCCAGAAGAGGTAATGATGTATCAAAGAAAGTAATTGTTTTGTGACACTTAATGCATGCTGCCAAATTTCACATCATAGCTTTAAAAAAAAAATGTTTTGAGCACATTCTTTGTGCAAAGTATTTTGCTAGACTTTGAGGTAGAAATGAATGAGTTTAAAATACACTCTTTGCCATGAAAATCATACAATCCAGTTGGGGAAAAAAGACCTACACATGTGAAAAGAAAACTAACTATACCAACTACAGCAATTCAGAGAAGAAAGAACAAGATCATATTTGGCAAGAGAGGATGAAGACTTAGATTTTTGGGACATTCTTAGGTTTGGATGAGTTGAGGTGAGGCATATTCAGATTGATAAATGGTGTGATAAGAAAGGAAATTACCTTTTCCAAGGAATTTTGTGTGTCTCAAAAGCACCATGTGAGTAAATTTAAGATATTAGCCTGGTCCACGTAGATTCCAAACTCCCCAAGGGTAGTTCCATGATTACTAATAATTACTCACCCTTGTCCTGGAAACACCCTCTTCCCCTGTTATATTTGTTGTGATGCTATAGAGGTTTACCTCCTCTGCCTCTAATCAGTCCTTCTTTTCTTTCAAGATCCTCTTCCTCCAACCACATCTTTGACAACGGTTCTTTTCTTTCTCTATAATTTCTCTGTAGGTAATGCCACCTGATCTCTTGGCTCCAGCCATTACTTCTTGCTAACCCCTCAATCTCTGTTTTCAGCTCTCAATTCTCATTTTTGGTCTCACACATACATTTCCAACAGCTTTGGCTTCTGACAGCATTTTAAACCCGACATGTCCAAAACTGAATGCTTTCTGTGTTCTCCAGGTCATCTGAAGGCACCACTGTTGGCAAGCATGTCATCTTTGAGGTCTCTTTCATCCTCATAGTTCACATTCAATCAGTTCCCAAAATTGGTCCCAGCTTCACAGTGACTCCCAATTTTTTCCTGTTGTATGGGATCAAAATCTCTCATTCAGGTTGTTGCAAGGACCCCTATCTGTCTCCAGCTTGTCTCCTGCTTTTTCCTCTTCAATCCGTGCTCCACACCGTTACCAATTACCTTCCCTAAGCACAGAGCAGGCGATATCACTTGTCTACCCAAGGACTTCCGAGCTGATCTAGTCAGCTGGCAGAGTCAAATCCAGACACATTGATGTGTCTCTCCTGGTCCCAAGTAGTTTGAACACAAGCTACTTCTCTATTTTCATCTTCTCACACTATGACCCTCTACAGTCCACACACACACACACACACACACACACACACACACACACATTCTCACTTTGGACTGTTTAAAATTTACTGAAAATAGACGTGAACTTTCACCTAGATAAACCTTTATTCCTATAGTTTCTCTTGACTTGAATACTCTCTTGTGCTTTGGCCAATTGAAACCTTGTACAAAGTTTCAATGACATAACAATATAATACAGCAAATTTTTTAAATAAAAGAAATTACGTGCAATTGTATCTCTCTGCTATAAAATTCTAATTGTATTTTCTTTCTATATTTCCCATGTGCACATTTTATAAATCTGAAACCAGAGTGCACAAATAATTTTCGTACCCTTTTTTTTTTCACAATAATTACATTTCTAAGTTGGTAAATTGTCTTCATAGTTGTCTTTGTATAAGCTTTCAATAGGTCTAACTGAATGTTATCACTTCCAAAAAGGCTTCCCAGACCTCTGTCTCCTCAATTTGAACTCCATTTAACTTCCTGTATTCTACAGCACAGAGTAGTTAATTTACATTTCTGCCTGCATAACTAGAATGTTACTTTTCTGAAGGTCAGGTGAATAAATTCAATATATCCAACTATGTTTAAATTTTTAATCTCTTTGGCCAAAAGCTGAGCTTCCCCTTGCTTGCTGCTTGATAAATGGCTATTAGAAAACCTCCTGCTAAACTTGAAAGCCTTTAAGATGTTCAGCAGAATCCTCATGAACAGGTGAGAAGAAGAGAAAGGGAAGGAAGGAGAAAAGGTTCTGAGAAGTTAAGGATGACTTTTTTTTCTAATCAGCCCACTGACATATCTTCAAAACTAGGCCAAGAATTTTACTGACTTTCTGTGATGGGCTCTTTAGCAATAATATGGTATCGCCCATTCAGGTTCTTATTCTAGGCTCTTCTTGCCGCCATCCCAGACCCGTGCTTAGGTTCAAAGTGAGAGCTTTAAGCAGGGAGGACTCGCAGGCTGCCAATGTCCCCCAGTCCCACACCACGGCATGTGGTGACCGGAGTCCTGGTACACTGTGGTATATACTAGCCTAAAAATAAACTGAGGCAGGACAGAGGGGAGAGAGAGGGAGGGAATTTACAACCAACCCTCCAGCTTTATTTATCACTTGCCCTGGGAAAGTACTGTGCTAATAAAAAGGGAAAAAAAGAAACCCAGGCTATTTAAAGAGCAGGAGCTGAAACTTCAGAAACACAAACTAATGTTTCTAAATAAAAAAGTGTGTGGAGCATGAAACTTAAAAAAGTAGATGCTATATTTTAAGAAAACTGAATTTTAAATGATATATTTGAATGGACCATACAGCCCTATTTATTAGGACTAAGAGTTATCCCCAAGATCTGTTTTGGACTCTGTGTCATTAGATGACACCATAGTTTTTCCATTTACATAGTCGAGGCAGGATGATAGTAGATGCTTTTGCCTAAAGGAAATACATTAAAATTACGGGGATAAATGGTCATGTCTCATCAAGGCCAGTTCTTCCAGTCATTCCTTAACCTAAATTCTCATGAAATTTAGTTTTACTTCTTCAGAAAGTGCATGTGTTCTTGGACTAAATGTATGAAAAGTATAAAACAGCCAGTGAATAATAAAGGCAAATGTTTCAGACTGACTACGTTTGATAAATTAAAATGCAATAGAAAACTAGAAAATGCAAGAGTGGCATTCCCTGATTAAGCATTTCTGTTGCTTTCTCTGAATTAACAAATCAGCCAGTTATTCCAACCTGGTATATATGTACATACCAATACATTAAAATTCTAAAGATAGACAATTGTCTGTACACAATATACACCATCCTCTTAGCTGCTTATGCTTGAGAAGACGGATGTGGAAATTGTCATCACTTTATCAATTACTGGCTCAGGAAAGAAAAGAAAATGAAAATATATTCTTCTTTACGCATGGACTGCTAAATAATTGAATGATCATGATAAAGTAAATTGAGGCTTTTGGGACAAATGACAAATAACCGGATTTGCTGACTCTGGAATCTAATGAATACATTTGCTAAATATAGGCCTATAGATAAATATTCGATCTAACATATTCAAGTCACCTGCAAACCAGAGCCACATACAAAATGCAAGGAATAAAACTGCCTCAAAAGATAATAAATACTTTCTTTTTTCATGTAAAGTATAGAGTTTATGACATGGTTCTGAGCAGGACATGTACAGGCTAGGAGCACGGGCTTTGCAGGTCTGCAGACAAGGGTTCAAATCTTGGCTCTAAGCCTCAGTTTCCTTCCTAGGAAAATAAGGGTGACATTACCTATGGTATAATGACGGTGTAAGTATCAATTGAGAGGATTGAGAAATTGTCACACAGTGCGCTCAGCTCGGTGTCTGGTACATTACACATTCTCAATAAATGTGACCTTTCTTAATATTATCACTATTATTATTATTATCATTAGTGAACAGTCTAGACAGTGCTTTTAACTTCATTTTCTACAGAAAACTCATAGAATAATCTAGTTAAAACACACACACATATAGAACCCTACTGGGCATATTTCTCCACTTCCATTCCCCATTTTCACGTACATATAGCTCTAGAGCAAAGAATGTGTCCCTCTCGTAGAAGAATAAAAAATGTCCCTAATATTAGCGGAATTTCATGTGAATCAACTCTATTGAATGGGATCGGTTTTGTACAAAAACTCATCATTCTTCTTTAGGATGACTTTTCTAAATATTTTCCTCTATGGCTATTTTTATAAATAGAGATTTACTAAAGGATTTTTGTAGTGACTTGGCAACACTGTAAGTAATTTATTTCTAAATGTTTTATGCCTTTCTAAAGGTCATGGGCTGGGTCTATGTAATTCCCTTTGCAGCACCACATGCAATTGGTTGCTTAGGAAATGCTTTTTGAAAATGGTGAAGAGCTCTGTTTTTCATTAAGTGGCTTTGAACTTTGTGACTGCAAGTGCTGACTCTGGATCTACCCTTCACTTTGCCTCATAATTTGATTCAAACAGCAAAGTGATTATCCTCTCTCCCCAATATGCTGTGGGGGCAGGTGTTTCCCCTACGCCTTCCTATGCATCTTTATCAAGTTAGTTCATTTTAATAAAAGGATTCTAGTTCTCTTTAAACTTCCTTATTCTGACCTTATGTTCCAGCACTATGTGGTGACCCTAAGGAGAGAAAAAAAGACTGGCAGTCAAAAATGGGTTAGGGACATAATTCTCTACCAAGCTTGCACAAAAGAATAACAGAGTTGGTGTAAATGCAAAGGTCAAATATATACGGGTTTTCTCATGGGAAAGGAATGTCCAAACCTGTCTAAAAGTCCTCTGAAGTGAGTTCACAGTCTCAGACTGCTAAAATTATCCATCCAGCTGAATCATTCTGATAGTTCCACGAATAAAATTAGATTGATTAGCTTTTCCAGGGTTATCTATTATCAGAAAAACAAAGCAATATATTTTAAATAAATACTTTTGACCCAAAGGGCATAGTGGAGCACAAAAAAAGATGTCCTCAGGACCTCCTAGGGTTTTTCATAGATGGAGAAAGCAAATTAGCCCTTCTGTTTACTTTTCTGCACAATACCATATAAGCTGAAATAAATATACAGTGCTCTCTATTCCTCAGACTTCTTTTTGAATGTTTCTGAATTATGTTAGAATTTTAGGGCTGCCAATCAGATTAACGGTTGGCTGAGCAGATGGTAAATTGTGAAAAAAATCTCTTATCAAAAATGCTTGCTGCACTCAGTTAAAAGTGTCTTTTATTTGTGAGCTAGCCTCAGAATGCTGACATAACCAATGTTATAGGGGGAAAATCTCAAGTCTGTTTATTCTATTCAAGACCTAGGTCTTCCATCGAGCTTATTCTGCTTTGTGGTGAAGAATATATATATTTTTCTATCTCCTGTATTTTTTCAATAATATAAAGAAGAATGAAGAAAACAATTTTGATTTTTAAAGGCCTCCTTAACTTAGCATCATTTTAGCATATAATCACTTGTCCCCTATTAGTTTAGAGTCAATACTTGTCACATAAAAATATCAATATGCATAGTCATGGATATCCCATTTTGTTGTGCCATCATCAACATATTCATAGAAACATAAAGTGTTAGGGTTAGTTAAAAGGAGCCTTAGAGATTATCCAATTGCCTTGTTTCAGAAGTAAATAAAATGAGGTTCAGAGAGGTTAATGATTTCCCCAAGATCCAATCCAGTCCAATGTGATGTTGTGGGTGGAGGAAGGAAAAACTACCATGTACTGAATATTGTATTAGGCTTTTGATGCCTTTTAGCCCATTCAAACACTCTCAACAATTTAAGATCATAGGCATTGCCACTTCAGTTTTATATATAGATGACTTACATGTAGTTTAAGGCTATATATCTGGACAATAGCAGTTTTTATAGCCAATGGGCATTTTTGATATCATACTGGAAAATAAAATTTATTAATATAGTTTATAATATATAATACATATGCATTAAAATTCTCAAAAGCTAATTTTATTGGTACCACTAACAAAATCATTATCTGCGATTCTACCACAAAGAAAGAAGGGCAAGTCTTGCAATGCACTCAAAAGGCAGGAATCAAGCCTTTAAAATGTCCCCAAGACATTTTTATTTGGCCATAAATATGAATAAACAAAGTTGAGGGTTACACGTTAATGGTTAAATTCTCAAACCACTGATCAACTGATGTCCAATTTTTAGGCAGGTAAGAGCATAATAGCAAAGAGAAGAGAGATCTAATTTGTATCTGAGACATTTAAAATAAATATAATAAGAAAGAACTATTGAGACAGTCCTCCAGCCATGCAGCTCTCTCATTCTGAGCCTAAAACTAAACACTCAGCTTGCTGGGGGCAAGGGGAGGGTGAGGAACAGGCTTCATATCACCTGCCACTGCCCTCATCTCTCCTCACCTGTACCAAGGTCTTCAGTAAAAATTGCTCATTCTTCCTTCAGTCAAAAAGCTGAAAACCCTATTGATATCAACTCATGGATCTCAACCTTCAGAGGGGTCATCGGTCCTCCAGTTTTGTGAGTTTCTTGCTAAGATAGACAGATAGATATTATAGATAAGTAGATGGATAGATAGATAGACGCAGTTAGATAGATTTAGCCATAGATGTAACATAGATATGTAATATCTATATATTCATTATCCTGCAGGTGGCTTTCGATCCTATTGTTTTAGAAATTTAAAAGATGCAAAGACAAAACAAATAGACATATGCCCAGAAAGTTTATCAACATGTTCATATATTTTCCCAATTTCCTAGAATGTCAAAGCATAAATAAGCACTGAAAGAACTAACATTTACTGTATATTTTATTTATTTCAAATTCAGATGTGGCTTCATTTGGAAAGCACACTCTCTGTAATTAAGCAAAAGTGGTTAGTCTGTAACTATGATTAAATTGACATCGTGTTATCAGGTTAAATCTGTGAAGAATACTGTGTAGAACCAAGAACACAGGATAGGAGTGACGGAGTTAATCAACTAACTTCTTTTAGGAAATGTGATGAAATAGCTTTCTTTCCCTTACATGTATTTTTTAAAATCACACGAATACTACACAAGTATCTGCTGTCCAAACTTAGAACCATGACAGCCCTAAAAGAAGAGCAGGAATGGGTACTTTCCATGGTCCCTAGGGCCAGCCTAGAAATAGCCCTTTAGTATGAACTACATGGCTCACGAAATTGACAAGTGATTGGAAATAAGATGATCCTTTTCTCAACAGGAAATGGAAGAGTTTTGAGGTTCTGTCTTTTTCATGATTAGCTGGCTCTGTGTGAACACAGCATCTTGGGAATCTGATCCTGTTGGTATAAGTGGAATGGGCCTATGGATAAAAGTCAAGAAAGAGCTAAGTGACTGAAGTTTAGAAAACACTACTGGTTAGTACATGAACCAAGTACTTGAAAGTGAGTGGGAAGAAAGGAAAGATAGGCAGTGTGCTTTCCAGATGGAGCCAGATCTGACTGCGAAATAAATCAATTATACAGCGAAATGTTAGTGCTTTCAGTGCTTATTTATGCTTTGATAGTCTAGCAAATTGAAAAAAAAATATATGAACATGTTGCTAAGCTTTCTGGGCATATGCCTATTTGTTTTGTATTTACAACATTTAAATTCCTAAAATAAAAGGAATGGAGAGGGTGATGGTAGAACTACATGCCATACAAGTTGGGATTAACAAGTCTGACAAGATAGGGCAGCATAGCTCCGTACGATGTCATGCCATGGTTTACAAACTAAATCTCTGCCTGTGGTTGAGGGCAAATGACTGTTCTCTACGATGCTCCACTCTCCTCCACTCTCAAGGATGACTATGGTCACCTTAAGAACATTTTGTGTAGAACCTCAAAGACACATGAGCATCTCTAGTATAGCAATCATCATACTGCATTGTAATTACCTGTTTACACAACACCCCCAACTTGAAGGCAGGGGACACTGCACCAGTGTTCAAGGCATTTTATACACTCAAACAACTAAGCAGATCAGTGAATGAATGAGGATTTAACCAAGACAACAAAGACCCTGCAGGGGCTCTCTTGCCTGCGTAGTGAATAATGTTCACTTAAAAAAGCTCAGAAAGTCCCATATTATACATGGTCAATTCTGGGTACCCCCAAGAGGTCTAAACTAGTCCAAAGGGCTTCTCAGAGTTCCAGATAAATCTTATTTAACCATAGCTGCCTTCTCTGAAAAATGGCTTCATATTCCTTGGGGAGGTTGTCTGATTTGACCCTTTCTTCTGGGAATCCTCCAACCACCAGTCTAGGCTTCTTTTCTGGAGATGCTATCACAGATATGGGTTGTTCGGGTCACTTTGGTTCACCAGAAATACAAGCACGACCCTCTATGTCCTGCCCGTGTGTTCCATTTTAGGATGCATTAATATTTTTATTCCTGCTTCCCTTTTTAATGGAAAAAAAAAATAAAGTCCTTGGAAAGATCATGGACTTTGCCGTCAGAGATGTCAGATTGAATCTTGGCTCTGCCACTTTCTGTTTCACCCCAGATGAATTAACTCCCTGAGTCTCAGTTTCCTTACCTGAAAAATGAGGATAATAATACTTACTTTATAGGGGTGGTAAGCATGAAATAAGATGCATTTGGCATAATGTACCAAATAGGTATTCAATAAATAGTGAGCTTACAGATGTCTAAGAAAACATAAATATTTTCATAATGCACAGAAGCCAACCAATTCTTCTCAAGATAGCTGGAAACAAGGCAAATGTTATTTCTATTTAAATATAAACAGTAATTGTGTTAGCTTTTTAATTAATGTACTGGGCATATTTTCTAGCTGCTATGTAACTTCAAAAATATAAAATAAATTTTCTGTTCCTTTTACTTTAAGAATTGGAGGGAAAGGAAATAAATTCGCTGTCTCAAAACGATATTTTGATATTTATACCTCATTTCCAGTATTTTCTTAGGAAATTTTTTAGAAAAAGATAATTATCATAAATAGTGATATTGTTTTATAAATATCATAATGTTCTGGGCAAACGATTCACACAGAATAGTTTTATTTTCTCACCTTACGACTCTAAATTCTATAAGCTTTAAGAAAGTACCTGATTCTAAAGTAAATCCATCAAGGAAGTCACATTACAAAGCAAAAAAAACAACTACTCACCTCTACCGTGTTCCCAATAATGCAACAGTGGTTAGTAGATCCAAACAGTGGCATTAAGCGGTATTCTTTAGTATGAAGTAATCTCTTATTTTTTCTCTAGATACGTTAACCATAACTCCTAAACCTTTTCCCCCTTGGTTTCCATTTCATTTATTTTTCTTGTTAGTTATATTCCTGTATTCCTATTTATATGTCTAGGAAAATCTGAAATTACTCCTTCTATTCATGGAGAAATACACCATCGTGACGATTCTTGAAAAATCTCCTTATTTCAGTTATAAGTTCTCCAAAGTACAGCATAAATATTAAATTCCTTGATTCTTCTTTTTCACCTGTCAGTTCTATCTACCACTGAATAATCCTAAATTATCTAAATTAGATCTGTATTACTAGCATTTGTTTTAAAAGATCATGTTTTATTCTCAGGTGTGACTATAGAGGACGGGGCCCGGAGGTGCAGAGAAGGAAAGCAACTTGAACATCACCTCGCTCCTGAAGCAAAGCCAGCATTTGGGCTTAGGAAATAATGGGGGTCCAGGAGCCACGCTCTGCCTTAACTTCCCTCTCTCCCCACCCCCGCCCCGGTGAGGCTAACATTCAGCCAATGGGTAATCCTAGATAATCTTAGTGGGGTGGCATCTGATAACTTTTCCAGAAGGCAGAGACCTTTGAGGATTCATAGTAGGAGAAGCAAGGCCACCCTGCCTGTAAAAGTCTTAATATATATCAAGTAACTTTGGCACCCGTTTTTTATTAATCTGTAAAAACAAACAAATCAACCACAGCATACGTGTGTATACGTGTGTGAGTGTGTGTGCATGCATGAATGTTTCTTTTCTATAAACTGGGTAACATGGAATGAAAACCAGCTATTTGGAGAACACGAAGCTTGCTGATTAAAGATTACTGAGATGAACTGCAGCACGAGTCAAAGCTCCTGGCCCACCAACCATGGTCTTTTTTTCTATTACAGCTCCGTAAACTTCCTCATATGACATCGGACTCTACTGATAGCATTCAGTAAGTGTATGTGAATGGACACTAGGATGAGCAAAATAACAAGACTGCAGGCATGTTTTTCATCAGTAAGGTAATAAAACAAGTTTTCATCACAAATAAGTTACTAGTGATGATTTTTACTTTGAAATTAGCAATTGTCTTTAGTAATTGGATTTTCTCCTTTGAGAAATTTCCTAATAGGTCCTGAAACAGTACCATGTCCACTACAGGAATTCAATAAAATGCTAGGTTAATTACACATATTTGAAAACAACATGCTATACCTTATAAACATAAATGTAAAACAATTGAAATAGAAAGCAGGAATTAAAATTTAAGTTACAAATTAACATGTGATCTTCTGATAGAGCCATCTCCAAGCCAGAGACAGTGAACTTTCCTGAAAGCAAATTGTTGGCCTCAGCCAACGGGATGATCTTGTCCTCCCAAGTAAACAAAAATAAGGTATCCTACATCACATCACGGGTCACACAGAGAGGATCTTTCTGAATTTCAAGAACTAAGATAATTTATATTGCTGAACAAATACCTACTATGTGCTCTAGCATCTTCTTTCATCTTTCTTTGTTAAGTTCTTAGCAGGCATTAAAATAAGAGGTATTCATTCCTAAGATGACATTATCTGCAGCAACCATGGTCTTGCAGGCTTCACATGCTTCAAGTCAGATCAGAGTATTCAGTTTAAAGATGGCTAATGATTAGATAAAGGTAATGTACATTCTCTCATTACATCTTATCTAGATAGCAGCAGGAGAAAAGGACACCAGAAGGCAGTAGCATTATGAGCCTCTCTCAAGAGCTGTGGCTATCCAGTTACAAAGAAGTTGAGAGTTCTCGAACATCAGGCAGAGCCAGAATTCACTCCATCATTTTTATAAACACGTGGTTTTAGAATTTGTTTTAAAAATATGTATTTTACCATTTTCACTGTACAAAATGGTGAAAAGAAAGTAATTGAGGTACAAGGTAAACAAGGTAAGCATGCACATGTATTAAAAACTGCCAAGTAAATATTGTTAAGTGAATAATGTAGGTTATGGAATAGAATTTAATCTATGATTCCATTTTGCATGTCACCAATGAATGTTTAACACATACAAAGAGAAAGTTTGATAAGTTCTCAATTGTTACCAATGAATTGGGGTAAGGGAGTATGAATTGGGTGTTGCGGAATATTTTCAATTTCTAGGACATATCTAAATGGATGGATAGACAGATATATATGTAAGTAGATGTTACTTCGTAATTAGAAAAAACATGAACATACATCATTGTGCAGAAAAATATTCAAGATACAATGTATTATCTTACTTATGTATTGTGCATACTCTCACAAAATCAGTTGACAATGTCAGGTCAATAAAGTGAAATATGTTTTATCACTGCACAACTTTTCAGAGCTTTTATTGTGCACTGTCTAAATCCTTTAAGAGGAAATAGTTATATAAGGCAGAATATAAATGTTCACCTGCAGAGAAATAGAAACTACTACTGGGTATTACAGCTTTTACCCTTGTTTAGTTTTTGCCAATTTGCTTTTAGGTCAAGATATATTGGGTAGTCTTTGGATAGTAAAAACGGTGATCTGTGATTATGATGAACATGCAACCTCTGAAAACCATGAAGAACATGTCTATTTCAAGCTTTCTGTGCTATTTCTGTAGGTTGAATTGGCAAGCTGGCCAAGAAGGGAGTTCAGGGACTGGGCATATCAAACACAGCTCTCCATCCCCTTCCCGTTCTCAAGTTTAGGGCTATGATTTTTCATATAGAATCCTCTACCCAGAAGGAGGGCCTTGCAGTGCTCAGGATTTTCAGAGTTTAATTCTAAATCTGGAATGGGCTAATCCATATCTTGCTAAATTGTACTCTGAGTACTAAAGAAGGGAAAATGCAAATTCATCATGCAAGTTAGCCTTAGATGTCTTGAGGGCAGGAAAAAGTCTGAAGGAGTGATTTCTGAGACAATGAGAGGGCAAACCTCCTTTCCCTGCTGGAGAACTATGCTTAAGGCTTGGACTCTTGCACAAATATAAATTCCCATAAGAAAGTTAACTTTTTGAGCTGTTACCAACCATCTGATAACCTACTATGAATTGCTTTATGTGATCCTCATGGGAGAAGGAGCTGATACTCAAGAGTAGAAAGGGATGAAGTAGCATGTGGGAAGAGAGGGGCTTTGTTTCCTAACAAGGAAGTAACTCACCCCATTTCGTTGTTTGGTGTAGTACCAGTTTTGCTTTGTGTACTCCCTGGTCCTCTGTGCCTATTTTTTCACATAAAGAAAAGTGAGACTGACAATTCATTGGTTTCCTGGAACAGGTTAATTCATCTTCAGAAAGGAACTCAGAGCGGTAGTGAGCATTTTCAAATGCATGTCTCAAATTTGGATGAATAAATAAATAACTAAACATAAGCAAATGGTGGTGGCTAAACCGCTGCCTTCTTGCCTGGCCCTGACTACCTTTTAATTAGAACCATATCACCATGGCTTGTTGAGACTACTCTGGAGTCTAAATCACATAAATGAGATGGAAGTTCTAGGCATCTTTGCAGGTTGCTCTGTACAATGAAGGAGAGTTCCTTCTAGGACTGCTGATTTTGCAAGGTCTTTCCTTGGCCTATCTTGTATGTATTAAGGATCTCTTCCTTTTTTAAAAGTAGCAAAAATGTTTTCAAAATATAAAACAAATAAAATTATTGTGCTTTTGAAGTCTTTTGAGATTCCAACAAATATCAACATGAACCTAAAATATCATGCATACTGACCTGGATTCTGGTCCTGGTTTTGCAACATGCTAACATCATTGCTTTCGGTAAGTTTCTTAACTTCTCTGACCCTCTCTTTTTTTCATGTGTAAAAAACAGTTAATATTACCTGCTTTGTGAGGTTGCTTTTAAGATTCTATAAATGTATATGAATGAATTCTTTTAAACTATGAAGTTATTTTAAAATGCTTACTATTAATATTGGTTTTATGCACAATTTCTGTTTCTGACACTGTAAGAACAGTGATAATGGGTCAAATTCCATTGCATGGACCACCAAGGAAGAGCATAATTCTTGTCCTGAGGTAGATTTACCTTTAAGCAGATTTTTCTAAAATTATATACTCTTTCCACCTGGAGTATGAACACTGCTTATGATATTAAGAAAAAATTTTTAAAACTGTATAAAAATCAGAAACGTGAGTATCATGTCTTTTCAGTATCATATGGGTGCATAGATGTAAGCAAGAGTTATTTAATTACTTAAAGAAGGTGCATTTTGTTTGATTCATTTTATTTATTACTAATTAAAGGCCCAAGAGTTAGTGTAGTTTCTTGTTAACTTATGGAATTTTGTTTAGTAGAGATAAAAATAACTTTGCTCCAATAGATTATAAAGTAGATAAAAAGATAATTCCAAAGGTTGCAGTTTATTGCCCTGTAGATATTATTAAATAACTCTTTTTGTATCTAACATAGCAATCTTATTCTAACATTCATTAAATGCCTATAAATATTTAGATCCTCAAACACTCTTTAAACTAGTCATCTTACAGGATCCCTAACTAATAAATGAGTTGAATAAACTCTCTGCCATGTTCATTTGATGTATGCAAGTCACAAAAGAAAGAGAAAGAAAGGAGGGAAGGAAGGGAAGAAGGCAAAAGACAGAGATAGAAGAAAATAAAAAATAAAAAGTGGATACTTCTGATTGATAACTGGAATATACACTATTACAATTGTATTTAATGACACTAAAGTCTCCCAGAATACACTTCAAGGTGCATTACCATTTACTTAGACTTTTTATCTCAGATGATGGAGACTCAGAGTCTCATGGTTAATAAAGAGATCAATCACTGCAAATGTGAACAAAACTGAACTAAAATGGAGTATTCAGGAACTTTGACATCATGTTAACTGTACTAATCACTTTAAGACATGTAACTGGGTGAAATGTGTCTGCACAGAGCTCTCACAGTACACAATAAGAAATGGTAACCATGATTCCGGTCATACCCGAAATTGCTGCTCAAGCTTGGGCTTTCAGAACTTAAACTTCTAGGACCTCATTTCAATTATGAATAAAATGAAGATATTGGAATAAGTCAATTTTCTCTTTCTCTGGGAGGTGTTCTATACACAAAAAGGGAAGGCAAAAGATATGTGAAGTACATGCCACGACCTGGGTCAGATGCAGGGATAGAGGCCCCAGGAAGCTCACAGTCTTATGAGGAAGGCAGGGCGTGTACGATGGCAATACAATGAATCCGGGACACGGCAGCCACAAGAGGGAGAGACGGTCAAGGAAAGCTTCCAGGGAAGGTAATAGACTGAGGCCTTAGCAAAGTCATTCTGGGAGGAAAAAGGGATCAGCTGAGGGCACAGCACAATAAACATATTCCACTCGAGCTGTTTAAATTAGCAAGATATAATATTAGCAGCAGAGAATCTAAACCAATTCCTTTTTACTGGGACAATGCAAAAAAATAGGCTCCACTAATTCCACAGGCTCTTTGGGATTTTTGCAATACTCTTTTAAAGCGTCAAGGACTGAGTCTATGTCAATGCAGGCGAAGGAAGATGCACTGGAGAGAGAGATTCAGTCCAAACTGGTAAAGAATTTCTGTCTAATCCTCCCCTTGACTCCACAGGCATGAAAAGAAAGCGACAAGAAAGCAGATCACTCCAGATGTGCATCACAAACATGCAATTGCGGTTTTGGCTCCAAGAAAGTTCACCTCTGAGTAAGACACCCAAATCCACTGTTTATTTTAATGTAAACGATTAAAGAGAAAAACGTCAGGGAGAAATGCACTCAAAATAGCATCTTTTGAGAATAACCAGTCTTATGAAGCAACATTTAAATGCTGTGAGAAAAAAAAAAACTGCAAAATTTCAGGTCTTCTATTGGCCTTAGACTTGGTCGGTCTAGTCCAATGTATACAAATTTAAAATCTTGAGACCAGGCCTCCTAGGAATCCCTTACTCAAAACCGGCCTTAGGTTATATACCTAACAGGACCTAAATTCCCAGACTGATCCCAAGAGTTGTTGAACCTGATACTCAAAACTAAACATTTAGCAGGGCAATGAGTGTGTGAATCACAGGGTACGTACACTTCCCCACGTAATCTCTCTTCCTCTCACACCCACATCATGAACAAATCACACAGGTCAGGATGAACAAACTGTTGGGAACTCCGGAAATCATCTTCGGTGTTTTTGTTTGTCTGTTTTCAAAAAAGGACAAGATGTTATAAGCCACAGATTTTCAAATTTCACAACTGGTTCCGTTTGAGTAGTCTGAGCTTGGAATACTAAGAAGCTGTAATTCTCACTTTTCGAATCCTGCTTGCTCCTCCAGAGCAAAGAAACTCTATGTGGTTGCTGGTTTGTTTCATGGCGTTGAGAGTGGAGGTTAGACGTTTTAACTCCAACTCCTCTGGCTACAGTCAAAGCTTCACTTTAGATCCCACATCTCCTCTCACTACACCCCTACCTCACTAATAACCACGTGTGTACTTAACAATAAACGCATTTGTAAAATGTGAAAGTGCCTCATAAATTATATTTCCATTTCTTCATAAAGGAAATTGGGGTGTGACAGGGAAGAAAACAAGTTCACTATGTAGGGAAGCAGTCAGAAGATTCCTGTGAGCAGCACAGCCCAAGGAGAGTGTCGGAGAAAACAAAATCCATACTGTGACGCACATAAAAGATGCTACCTTTCAACTCTGAGATCGACAAGATGACTGATCTATTCCCAGAGTTGTAAGTCAACAAATAAAAGAAAGGAACAAAGCAAAGGTGTGTCCAGTTATCCCCAACTCTGAGCCAATATACAATGACTATAAACCTGTTTTACAAAATCCCTAATTTTCTTGTAGTCCCCCAACTGTACTGCTCAGAACTAGAAAGAATTTAAGACTTTGAATGGTTCATTTCTCAGACAGCCTGGCTGCACATCTCTACATTTGGGGCTGTTTGTTTCCCTTTCTGCAAACAGCGGGGAGTTGATGGAGGCAGTGACAAGGTGGCCAAGCCTTCCCTTTCCCGAGTTTTTCCTTCCTTTGTAGAGTTGTGATGGGCAGTTTCTTTCCGTATCATGAGAAAATGCACTTTACTCCATGCAACTCAAAGTGGATTGACATCCCTGGGAACTTGCTAGAAATACAAATCCTAGGGCTCTCCCTCAGACTTACCAGATTAGAATCTCTGGGCATGGGGCCCAGCGCTCCTGTTGTTATCAGCATTGCTTAATGGCCACAGCACCGTTCCTCCTAGGAGCACGGTCTGCCTTCAGAGAGATTTTGACCCTTTCTGGGAAGTGAGCAAGCCTGAGTCAATGTTTTACTCTACTCTACAAGAACTCGTTCTCTCATGGAATTTACAAGTCTGGCCTTCCAAGTACAGTCCCCAAAATGGAATGTAAGACACAGGAAGGCAGAGAGGGAAAAAAAGTCCGAGTGCCAAACAGAGAAGAATGACCTCTATGGCTAAATTGTTTTGTCTGCATCCTGTCTAAAGGCACCAAAATTTACAGAGAATAAACTAAGGGGTGGGAAAAAAAAAATCATGTAGCTCAATGATCTTTCAAGTTTGGAATAATTTTAAATTGAGCAATAATCTCAGCATATTTTCAGCCAGCATCTGTCTGTGTTCCACTAAATTTCAGTCTGCCTTTTACTCCCCTGGGTAATCAGCCCACATACAAGCAGGTTAGGGATGGAAAAAACACTTATTTCATCTTCTATTTCCTACATCTCCTTTTGTATGTACACGATAGCACAGAATGTGACAGGAATGCTTCCATAGCACTGCAGAGAGCACCTTGGGCAGAAGGCTGGGTTATCGTCTGTGCTTGGGTTCAAATTCTGACTCTGCTACGGACTAGCTGTTTCGAATGTGGCAACATACCCTTTGTAGGACTCATTCATTTATCGATTCATTCATGTATTCAACAATTATGTTTTCAGTGCCTATTAGCAGAAAAACTGTTGCAAATATTGCAAACACACTGAAAAAGACAAACCCTCTGATGTCATAGAATAAACTTTCCAGAGAAAGACAGAAAACAATCAAATAATATATATATATGTATTTCTATATATACATCTATATAGGAATACACACACACACACAGATATATTCAGTGCTATGAAGGAAAATAAAGCAGGGAGGTAGGGATAGAAAATGGGTATGGTAAAGATGTTATTACATTTAAGCAGAGAGCCGGATAAAATGAGAGATGTGCGGTTATCTGTGGAAGAACTTAACCAGAAGAAATAGCAAGTGCAAAGGTCCTGAGGCAGAATGGGTCTGGAGTGGATGGAGCACCAAGAAGCCCAGTGTTACCAAGAGGAAAAGGGAAGAAGAGAATGGAAGAGACGATTTGAAGACGTAACCAGGAGCTGGATCACATGGTGCCTGCAGCCTATGATATAATTTGGACTTTTTAAGTGTGATAGGGACCCACTGGAGTTGTTTAAGCTGGAGAATGCTAGGATCTGACTTAATGATTCTAGCTGCTGTGTAAAGAATTCACTGTGGAGGTTACAGGAGGGAGTTGGATCATGAGCAAGAAAGTAATCAGGGAGACTAGAAACTAGATGACAGTGGCTGGGACAAGCTGTGGAGGCGATGAGAGATGGACAGATGGGCCATGTTTTGAAAGAGGAGAGAACTAATTTACCAACAAAAGGATACAAAGATGATCTCTAAGTTTTTGACTTGAGCAACTGGGTAAATAGTAATGATATTTCCTGAAATCAGGAAACCAGGGAGAGAAATGGGTTTGGGTGAGAAAAGGAGTATAAATCCAGAGTTGCTTTCAACAGGTTAAACATAGCAGGAAATAGGAAAGACTTATTTCCTGGTCTTTACATTAGACATCTCACAGTGTTCAGAGCACTAACTGGAGACAGTGTGCGTGAAGCCCTTAACACAGTGTGAGGCACAGTACTCAGCAAATTAATGTAGGGAGAGAATCAGCATCTTAGTCCTTCAGGGGAAACCTAGATATTTTTCTCAGGCTAGAATAAGATTGTTTAAGAATGATGGGGCTAGGAGTTGAGTTTGCAGTAAACAGTAAGGCAGCACCACTGCAGCACTTTTTAGGGCAAAAAAGGGCACAACATGCGGTTTCTAAACTATAAACCTAACCATGTAAAAGGCAGACTCCTTCTGAAAATTTTGTATGCCAGGTTTCTTCCCACCACAGGGCCTTTGCACCTACCATCAAAGAAGTCAGCATGGATCAATGAGGCCAGAATCCAGGTTTCAGGGTAAGACAATTTGGATTCAATGCCAAGCTTCACTCCTTGCTGTATACGTGACATACAAGTTACTTACTTAGCCTCTCTGACCCTCAGTTTCATGTAAAATGAGCAGAATACTCACTTCACAGAACTACCGGGAGGATTCAATGAAGAAATACATAATTTACCGTTAGCGATACTAAGACTTTGTTCTAATCGTATATAAACTCTATACTAATAATTTTTAAATAAAAGAAACCAAATACTTTCAAAATATTTTGCATTGACTTAATTTATGACTCTTGAATAAAAAAGCCAAAACTTTATTGACCAAAAAGAGAGATCTTTAGCGATTCATCCTGAAATTAAACCAAGATTTCTCTAATTTCAAAGTCCACATATTTTCACCTTTAACTCAACTGTATCACTAATAACACAGGTAAGAAAATGAAACAAACTAAAAAAAATAATGGCTTACAGTACACACATCCTTTTTTGTCCAAGACAGCATACTTGAATTTACAAGCTAAGAATTTTAAAATATAATGTAAGGTTTCGGGAAATAAGCTGCATTTGTTCCAGTGCTTCTATATTTACTGAAGAAAGCAGCTCAGTAACTCGGGAGTCACAGAGACATTGGGGAGGTATTTTTTCCTCTTAATTTTCATATGAGGCTGGAACGTTTTCAAGGGCTGGAAGACAATGCACCAGCAGCATGCACACGATCTGAGATCTGAGTTCAAGCTGCAGTTCCACCAGCTTGTCCTCAGGACAAGTCATTTAGTCTCTCTAAAGGCACAATCACCTCCTCTAAAAATGAGGGGCTGGCCTAGCTGACTGCACAGGCTCTACACTTTGCTGGTCTTGAGAATCATCAGGGAAGATCACTCTGACTCCAAAAGGAAAGATCCAATCTCCCATCCCATCAAAGATTCTATCTATTGTTTCAGACGCTTTATATGCTGAATCGCTGCCTCTAATGAAAAAGCTGTTTTTCTCCAGTTTTTAAAATTTCTAACTTCAAGAGAAAATGAGTCTGCCTAAGAAACACATCATACAAAGGCACTTTATCAACACGTGTTCCATCCTCAGTGGTCACTTTTACCAGAGAACTGGGTTGAGCCAGGGCTGGGGCTGTTCTCACAAGTACGGGGTAGGGCTTGCAGGTGCTCTGCGCTCTGGGGTCACAGAGCCAGCTACTGAAAGGAGAACAGAAAGAGTGAGGGCCCGAACAGAGCCATCTCTCTTCCTGAATGACTCTTGGCGGTTTCAGCGGAAAGGCAAAGGAGAGTAGTGTCCAGTCTGTACACGGGAATTGGGTAAGTCCCCCGCACTAATGTATGTATCACACTGCTATGCTCTTACCTGTCGGGAACAGCCTTCACATTACACGTTGACCTCATGGGGAGAAAAATGACTTAGGTTGAATGAAGTCCCCCATTGATAAGTCATTTCTTAATTTCGTGGGGCCAGGGCCTTCTTTGAGAATCTGATGAATCTGGCTCTTCTTCCCTCACAAAAGTGCAAGTAAGTACATAATTTTGCATATGATTTAAAGGGCTTCATAGAATCCTTCAAGCCTATTCTAGTTCTTCATGGACTAACAGGATAATAATCCCTCATCTACATGAAGGAGAATTAAGTGTTTATGACAACAGACAAAATTCAGGCACAATACAAACGTGGTATAAACCAATTTTTCTATCAAATAGTCTGAAAGGACTAGAAGCTATGTCTCAATTCTATTTGTCGTCTCAGTGGCATTGTGTCCTGTCCATTGAGTGAAGTCAACAATTTTAGCCATGGTGGTCGGGGAAGGAGGAGGGAAAGTGGGAGGGAGAAAGGAGGAGGAGATGATAGAGTGAGGGAGGAGGGTAGCGAGAGGAATAGTGAATGATTGGAGATTCCTGTGGAGAATGCTACTTAGCAAAAAAGACTGCTGAGGTTATAGGCAAGTATATTAAAAGACTTTATGCTTATAGTTGAAGTCAGAGAGACACAACTATGAATCCTGTTCCTTCCCCATAGTAGCAAATTGACCTTGGGTGAGTTCTCTGCCCCTCAGCTGCTTTCTCAGTCAAAGGGGGATAATGACAACATCCACCTCACAGGGTTATGGTGAGGACCGAAGGAGCTGGTAGATGAAAAGCACTTAGGACAGCGTCTGGCAGGTAAGAAGTGTTCAATGAGGGAGGTATTGATCAGCAACAAAAACCTATGACCCATTTAAGATGTCACTTTCTGCAAAAGTGACAGCCTTGAAAATAATTTGAAAACTAAACCAAATTCGGAAAAAAAAAAAAAATCACCTTTTTAGTATCAGAATCATTCCAAAAAATTTAATTCCCAAAAACTTAAGATTAATTTACAAATCAAAAAAAGCTTGAAAAAAGACGAAAAAGAAAGATAACATTTATCCATCGACACACAGTTGCTTCTATTTCTCTAAGAAGGGAATGTTAATGTTAAAACGGTAATATTAAAATGGAGCTCCAAATTAATCGGGGAAAAAACTCACTTCCAGAGATCATTAAAAATCAGAGATTAGACTTCTGGGCTTTGTTTGGCCATGCATCTTCCTAAATTCATAGCTTAGGCGCCCTTTTTTGCTAGTTAATTTTTTATTTTTTTCCTCACTAGAATGTTTGTGTTTATATAGTACATACATATTTACATGAGTTTTTTAAAATTCATTTTATCCACTGAACACCCAATTCTTCTAAATCTGTCTTATCAATAATGTCATTTATCTATTTTTAATAATTATTTGTGTTTAGCGTAGCCCCCCACCAGCCACTATCCTCCAACCATCCAGACAAATAAAAGCATTTCTGTGTATGGTTGAACTATTACTCTACATGCACATTTGGCATAATATTCACCTTATGTAAGTACTATTTGACCATACTATGTCTCTTATTATACAGAGCTGAAAGATGTTATAAATTATAAAAGCACAGAAACTGACTGGCAGTTCACTAATCTATAGAGTACAAATTGCATTTTTCGAGTACCTAAATGAGCCAGACTATATGGTAAGCACTTTATATAAATTATCTCTAATCTTTAAAATAGTCCTGTAAAAAAGATATTATTACTGTTGCCATTTTAAAGATGATACATAGAAGCTTCAAGAAGATTCATGACTTGCGCAAGGGCACAGGGCTATTGTATGAAGAAGATGAAAAGCAATGCATATCTACCTGAACCTCACGCTTGCATCCTGAGTCCATTGCCTGTAGTGTACAAGTTAAATATTACTATAATTAATATTTAATACAATAAGAAAATTTAGACAAGCTCAGGTAGAGCATTTTAAGTGGATTTTGTCTGGGAATGGAAGCTCCCATTGTACTTTATATCATATTTTACAACATTTGCATGTCAGTTATTTATATCAGGGACCATGTCTTACTTACGTAAGGCAGAGACTGAGTCTGAATTTTTATTTCTGTACACGGTAGACATCCAAACTCTCATTGAATGAATGAATAAATAGATTTAAAATGTGTCCTGGAGACAGTGAAGAGATTGTACATGGCCTGGCCTGACCCTCTCATTCCTCCCACTCCTCACCCACGTCCCCAGCTCCCTGGTTAAGAGTGAGTACACGGACGGAGAACACGAAGAGAGTTCGCAGTGAGAAATTCTGAAGGAGGAAGGACGCACCAGTCAGAGAGCCTTCCTCACACCACTTCCTGTTCCACAGTGACTTCCTGGGCTTCCCATGACTTCTCTCCTGATATATGGTCAGTGTCTTAATATCCAAATCCAGTGTCTGTTCTTAGCAATGTGTTAGAGTTGAGTAGATTGGCCTACCCAACAGTGCATTCAACTAAAGGCTAGAAAACCTATATTCCTGTGCAGTTTCCACCTGGGACAGACCAAGCACAAACAACTCTTTGCATACACTATAATCTGGCCCCTTTTCATTAAATTTAAGAAAGGTGGTGGACAAGGCAGGATGTGTGGGAACTTTGACAAGGACCATGAAGACCTCTTTGTATTGGTCAATGGGTTAGTTTGTCTGAGTATTTGAGGTTTTGGAGATCGTTGGAATGGAAAATTCAAACCAGCAAATTGAAAGAACACCCCTATGACCTAGTAAAACAAGCAGTGCTTGTGTATATCCTAAGGTTTTCTGAGCAGACTTCCTGTACACCATGTAAAATAGGGTATATATGTGCTCCCAAAGAAATCAAGTCTTATTCAAAGGAAGCAAAAAGCCAAGATAAGGAAAAATGGAAATATTTTTAAAATGAATATTGTTGAAGTCAATCTAACTAAAAACTCTATCTAGCAATTGTGACAAGTTATTCTTTTGAAATAAATAGATGAGTGGTTTGTATTTACCAGAAGTTTACTTGTTTCTTTTCTTTTTAAATTTATTCATGGGACTTCATAAGAAGAAACTTGCAGTTGTATTGGAGTTTGGAGCCAGGGCATCATGTGAACAATTTAAGAAAATATTCATTTAGGGAATTAAAGTAGCAGAAGCTAAATTTAGCCCAGAAAATTAAGAACATTATCTCCAAAATAACACTCTCCAAAGCTAAGAATAATCCATTATGTTTATTAAGGAGTATTAGATGTCAATGAATGTCTCAAATGTCTACCTTATGCTTTCCCATGCTGTTTCGTCTATTGGGGAATGGATACTTCTCTCTGCTAGCCGAAAGCTGGTTGAGTTCTCTTTCTATAATCTTTGGGAATTCAAAGAAGCCTATGAGTCATCAGAACTCATTACAATGAGTGTGGAATTTCATTTCCTAGAGATTATGAAGAATGTAGCACACATCTGTGGTCTGTTAGACTTTGGATGTAATTTTGGCTATAGGCAAAGGATGGCTTAAGTGACCTTTTAAGGTGTCTGCTATGTGTACTCAGGATTTCAGCCTTCAAGATTTGGCCTCCTCAGCCACTTTGTATTACTGATGTGGTCACATTTTAGTCAGAAAAAAGTAAATGTTTTTAAACAATATGACTGCATCAAGAAGTAGATTGTTGCTTTAAATTAACACCAGTATTTCAAGTTATTAAAAATAGGCAGCAATGCCTATCTGTTGGATCCAGTTGGGCTAGTCCCCATTCTCTGGCCCCATCTGTATCAAGTAAGAGCTTTCCAGCTCTTTGTGGCTTATCTGGTACATCTATGAGAAACCAGGGAGGGCCCTAAAAGCTGGCAGCGTGTACAGCTCGTTTACGGAAAGTCCGCACCCTGGCCTTATTTTTACGGCCTTATTTCTGACTTCCTGAAGGGGTGGGGCTCTCACAGCCATGCTTTTGTGTTCAACATCTGATTTACTCTTTGTTCACCTATAACTTTCTATCATCAACTATGAAATTATTTGGGAGAAAGGGGGGTAAATTGTTTTCAGTAATGGATAAAAAAAAATTTTTTTTTTTTAAGAAAACATTCTCCCGCCTGCTCAAATTTTCCCTTTCTCAAATATGGGCTTGCTGTCCTATAGCTATGTATCTGAATCTCCTTGGGGGCCATCTCTTGACAGCTAAAGAAAAATACAAGGCAAAGAGAGCAATCCTTCCACAAGCCTGGCTGCCTGTGGCCCCACCCTTCCCCCAGCCACTCAACCGTAAAAGCTTGGCTTCATCTGTGACCCTCCCCTCTTCTTCATAGCCTCTGCAAGGCCTGTTGATTTTTCATTAAGGAAAATGGCTCTAACCCATTATTAAGCAATTTTTACCCTAACCACCCTCCTCTCATGCTCATTACAACATCGCTAACATCGGGAGTCCAACATTCTAGTAACGTAAGTAAAAAAAAAAAATTCTCTGGAGCTATAAATTGTGAGAAGAATCCCCAACTGTGGTATACTGTGGGCATGTCGTAATTCTGGGCCTGAGAACCAAGGCACAACTAAAGAAATACAACCCACAGATGTATCTTTCTTCCTGAATACTGTCCGCATGACCTTCTGCTTCCTCTCCCAAAGGACCCTTCTGCTATCCCTTTGAAAACTTTTGCTGCATTTTCATTTCCCAAAGTCATGCGTGATGGTGGTAAACGGCTCTATCACAGTTGCCACCCTGCTAAATGAACACCCTTCAGCAGAGGAAAAACCTTGGGAGGGGAGGAGGCATAAAACAGGAGCTGTTCCTCATGGCCCTGACTCTCCTCCTCCGTGAAGGAAAAGGGAACTAGATACTTAATAAGCATATCATTTTACTGACAAGGCATACAGTAAGTGGTTGATTAAATTAAAAACAATGCCAAGTTGGATAACCTTATACACAAGTCATTTCATTCTTGTGCAATCGTTTTTACAGGACAGAGTCCCAGAAATGGGGCTGCTAGGCCAAAGGATAAATGCATCTCTAATTCTGTTAAATATGTTCAGATCTTCTCCCTCCAATAAAGGTTATACCATTTTATAATCCCCTAGAAATATATGAGTGTGCTTGTTTCACTCAACTTTGCAATGGAGTGTGATATCAAACTGCTGGGGTTGTGCTATTCTTATGAATTAGAAATAGTTTCTCAGTACAGTTTGGATTTACATTATTATAAGTGGGGTGATCATACATTTAAAGACTGTTTGTGTTCTCTCTTAAATTTCTGCATTTGGCCAAAGGCAATTTGTAATCCAAAGCACTGTTTCTTTACCTTCAAGTCGCACCCTATGGGTAGCCCACCCATCAGCCATATACGAGGTCAATACTGCCTGCACCGTTGTCCTGGGATTGAATGAGGGTGGATGCGGTGTATGTGTCAACAGAGCAAGGGACCTGGGAAGCTTCGTACTTCACACAGTCAGTCTCTAGTTACTGGTCTGGTAGGAACGGAATGGAGCATGCGAAGGTGGTTCTCCCAAGCATAGTAAACAGGGATTGCTTGTTCTATAAATTGACATCCTGTGCTATTTTGGGATATTGCCTGGATGATTTGTCTTCTCTTCTTTCTGAAATGTAGTATTTGCAGTTTTGGTAAATTGTGTAAATCTTAATCAAAGAAAAGGAGAGAGAGAGAAAGAGAGAGAAGGAAGGAGGGGAAATATTAAGAAAAAGTTCTCGCATCTGATCGTATGGTTTATAGAACTTCATCTCCAGACATGCCTCCTTACACAAAAGAGGCCTTGTGTTTAATTTTGACAAACATGGAATATTGAGCCCTGATAATACACCTCCCCTTTCAGATTGCTGCTAGAAATATTCCTGGAAAACTTTAAGATTAGGCAATTGTATCATACAGAAGTGGTTCTTAAAGGGTGTTACACAAAATAAAATATCTATTAGCTATTTTAACAAGTGTTTTCAAATTTGTATGGGAAATGCTGGATTAAATAAAAGCAAACAAACTTTTGTATTGCAAGAGCTTTTGAAGACTTTAATGTGGGGAGGAGTTAAAGTACTCAGTATCTCCCAACATAATTTGGCTACAAAATCCTCTTCCCCCCCAAGAAACAATCAAGGGTGTAGTGTTAGGTAACGTAACCGCAGGTGTAACAGGGGAAGCATCTAATTTGGTAATCCAGATGAGTTTGAATCCTGACAACAACATCATGGTGTTCTTAGTCACAGGGCCTCTTGGTGCTTGGGTTACTCCTCTCTAAAGTTGGGTACTCTACATGGTCTCACTTTCAGTTCTTACTTTGACCTATGAGGTGGGATGTATTGCAGAAGACATCGTGGCGGTTTTGCTTTTAGCTGAGACAGTGGCTTCCTTGGTCCATTTCAAGGGTACTACCAGAGGGGTGTGAGAGACAACACTTCTATAAAGCCATGAGAAAGAGCCTGAGAAAGAGGGGAGGTTTTCTCTTACAAGATATCACAGAGACCTTGACACTAATCCCCATTCTGTGCACAGCTGTAGAGACCAACCACTTATTGATTGTCATGAACTTACCAATCTAGTTCATTTGCAAACACGCACTGAGCCCACCATGAGGCAGGCTCTCCTCAGTGTGGATTATGTGTTCTGCCTACCTCACCCATGCTACTCCACCCCCAGTGCCAAACAGCTCCTTCTACACATATCCAATATTACACTGAGATTGCTGCATGCATGCCTCCCTCCTTGAGAGTACCTCTGCATCTGAAGGACAAAGACTCTAATTCCTTTTTTTTTTTTTTTTGAGACAGAGTCTTACTCTCTTACCTGGGCTAGAGTGTCGTGGTGTTGGCCTAGCTCACAGCAACCTCAAACTCCTGGGCTCAGGTGATCCTCCTGCCTCTGCCTCCCAAATAGCTGGAACTAGAGGAGTGCACCACCATGCCTGGCTAATTTTTTTTTTCTATTTTTAGTTGCCTGGCTAATTTTTTTCTATTTTTAGTAGAGACAGAGATGTCTCGCTCTTGCTCAGGCTGGTCTCGAACTCCTGACCTCAAGCCATCCTCCCTCCCTGACCTCCCAGAGTGCTAGGATTATAGGTGTGAGCCACTGCACCCAGATGACTCTAATTCCTTAATCTCCATCTCCGCAGCATCTATTGCAGGGATGCTGTATAAGAAGTACTCAGATTTATGACTGAGTGATTGATTGAATCAATGCATAAAAAAACAATTCCTGTTCTCAGAGACCACATGGATCTACTTCCCCTTTTCTAAGTTACTTCTTGTGCAGAAAAGGGCCCAAAGGTTAGGCCAGGCTAACACACAGCTGAGAGAGACAGTGGCCCTTTCCTCTCTTGGAGTCCGCCTGCTTTTTCAGGCTGTCACCTCTCCCTGCTCCTCACCTTCCACATACCTCATTAATGTGGGCAGAAACCAATGGGAGGCAATAGCAGTCACAGCTCTAGTTTAATTACAGAAACAGAACCCTTACTTCTCCTTAATTCTCAATTATAAATAAAGAAGAGGTACATGCCATCCTTCTCGTCACCAACCATCTTGTCTTATTGCAAACGAGGATGCTCCACAAGTGTTTGGAGTATAATTATCATAAACCACACAGTCTGCCAGTTATAACTGCAGAACCCAGCAATGAGAAGTTTTGTGAACATAGGTATATTGAGGTAGGAGGCATATAAGAGAGAGTTTCCGCTTCATCCAAGCCAATAGCCTGCAAAGTGTATTTGTTATGATTATCACATAGCTTGGAAAAGACATTCTAAAAGATATTTAAATGTTTTTAAAAAAAGGATGTAAACAGCAATGTTTCTGTGTTTGTTCAGTATAGAAGTAACCTCTTCAAATTAATAACCAGCATATAAAATGCTGAGCTATATCACTGGATACCAACCAAATGGATTCAAATCTCCAGCTTATGTGGCGATCTTTTGGTGCATATTATCCTCTTTAAGGAAAGTCCAGTTGATGAATTCTCTCTCTCCCTTTTCCTCTCTCCTCTGTCTTCTAACTTTAGGAAGACTTAAGCTGCTAGGAAAACAGATCTTTGTTTTTGAGTTGCATGGTTCTTCACTGCTGCCAGATATTTTATCCTGATGTGTTTGTATAAAAAGGAATAAAGGGAAATCCTTCACAAAATTATTTTCACTCAGTGAATGCCAAAAAATACATGCAACTGAAGCAAAAAAATGAAATAAATGAAAGGGCTGCTGGTGACTGAGTCCTCATTCCTGTTATGAATGGGGCAACTGAAGGAAAGCGGTCTTCCATCCACTCATGCACCCATTCATTCATTATTCATTCAAGAACAATTTAGTAACTGTTTGAAGTTTTTAAATAATGCCTCAAATGCATATAATTTTAAAAATTAAAACCTGAGCAGATTAAAACAAACAAACAAAAAAACCCAACCTACCACATTGTGCCTACATTTAAATATGTCCTAAAAATGTGGTTGCAGAAACATTTGCAGCCCCCATAGACATTTTTATTGACATCTTGACAGCAAAAAACACTAGAGCAGTACCTCAGTTTCAGGTACTTGGGAACATAAAAGGCAATAAATATGGCATACATCTCCCAAATTTTTATTTTTTTTTTCATTGAAGCATCAAGGAAAGAACAAGGGATTTGGAGTAAGAAAATCCTAAGTTTGAGACCTAGCCCTATCTCATCCTATTTGTCCTCTTTAATTTGTGAAACTGAACTGAGGATCAACTAAACTAATTTATGCAACAACCATTTGGTCCATTCATGCAGTCATTCACTCATTCAACTCATTCATTCTTTCACTCAACAAGCTCTACAATGGTCCAGGACTTGTCCTAAGTGCTGTCAGGAATATAAGGATTAAAAAAAAAAGAAAAGAAAAGAAAAAACCAGGCCCCTACTTGCATAGGATTCTTTGTCTATTAGATACCTAATGCTGATAAAATAACCCAACTAATGAATTTATAATGATAAATTGAAGTGTGAGCCCTGAAGGCAAGGCATGCTTCTACAAGCTTAACCAAAGAACCACACAAAGACAGAGACTTGGGTGGCCAGGTGTGGTGGCTCATGTCTGCAATACTAGCACTTTGAGAGGCTGAAGCAAGAGGATTGCTTTTGAGGCCAGGAGTTTGAAACCAGCCTGAGCAATATAGCAAGACCCCTTCTCTACAAAAAATTTAAAAATCGGCTGGATTTGGTGGCTTGTGCCTGCAGTTCCAGCTACTGAGGAGGCTGAGGCAGGAGGATTGCTTGAGCCCAGGAGTAGGAGGTTGCAATGAGCTATGATGACATTACTGTACTCTAGCCTAGGCAACAGAGTGAGACCCGTCTAAAAGACAGGGACATGGGATGGGCTTTACAGAGCAAGAGACACTTTCATCTGAGAGGCAAGTGAGAGATATCACTGGACAAACAGGTGAGGGTGGATGGGGGTGGAACAGCTTGCTTGTGCAAAAGCCTTAGAATAGGAGACAGCACAGTGGTTAGGAGGAACTGAAACAAGGTCAGTGTGTAAAGCTGGGATTGGGCAGGAAGGAAGTGAAAGTGAAGTTCAAGGTGGGGAAGGGGTTTCTAGCATATATGTAACTATTGGGCATTGGAAATGTGATAATTCAAAGGGAAATATAAAATACACACTTTATTTTGAAGACTATGTGGAAAAAATAAAAATGTTTCAATAATTTTGTATATTGATTACACATTGAAGTGACATTTTAGATATACTGGTTTCAATGTAATATATTACTAAAATTAATTTCATCTCTTTCTTTTTGCTTTTTAAAGATGACTCTTAGAAAATTTAAAGTTACATACATGACTCACATTACATTTTTCTTGGACAATGCCGGTAATACATGCCTTTTAAGCCTTTTAAGTCTGAACAGCAGTTTTTATCCTGAGCACAATGGGAAGTAGTATTGAAAGGCTTTCTGAAGAGGGATGAGGGATCTTTCCAGATTCTGGGTGGAGAAGAGATCAAAAGGCAGCTGGACGGGATGGAGGAAAGCCAGCTACATGTGTTACAGCAGCTTGGTTTAGGGGTAAGAAGTAGAGATAAGAGAAGTGGGGAGATTCGGGAGGTATGTAGGAGGAAAACATCAACAGGCCTTAGTAGTGAGAACCTCCAAGGTTGCAGAAGTCAAAATATACAACGTGCACCGTTAAGTCCTTCACCAGAGGTACGAATCCAGTGCAGTGGGAGTACAAAGGAAAAAGCAAAGATGTGCTTTACATAGTGTAAAATATTACTGCTGTTTCTGCTTTTGTTTTAAGGTGAGCTTCGTTGAAAATCAGGTTCTAACATCACACCAAGAAATTGAATGCTGGTTGGAACGTTAAATATCTTTTGACCAGAGTCGAACTCAAATAAACAGACAGATAATAAGAATTGACTATGTGCAAGAATCTGTAGAAGGGCTGCTCTTGGGAAGAAAAAGAAAGTAAACTAACATTTACTTAGTCTCCACTATCATGTGGCAGGAGCTTTATGTATTTAATTTATTTAATCATCCCAAGAACCTTATGAGGTCATGCTATTAACCCCATTTTATAGACAGTAAAATGATGGTCAAAGAGGTTAAAAAATGGATTCAAGTTCCAAGAAGACAGGGACCATTTCAATTTTGCTCCCCGCTCTATCCCTGAAGTCCAGCATCTGTGTAGCACATGCTAGGTAGATAATCTATGGCAGCATGAACAAAGAAAAGCTATACGGCTCATAAGAGGTAGGGCCAACTTCCAACCCTGCTGTTTCTTGACTTAAGAACATAGTATAGAAGTTGAGGCTTTAAAAAATAAATATAGTTAGGCATAGCTCATATATTTATACGCAGTTAGGCTAAGAGGTATTTATGTAAGAGCTCTGTATCTGTGACAGGTGGTTATCCTGCACCTGGCTGAATAATAAAGATAGTTCTAACATTTCCTGAGAATTTACTGTGTGGCAGCCACTCTTCTAAGCACTTTACTTGTATTATTTATGCCTCATTCTCAGCAACCCTATGGGGTAGGCACTATTATTTCTCTTGTTTTATAGACTGGGAAACTGAGGCACACAGAAGTTTAGTCACTTGCTCAAGGTCACACAGCTGTTAAGACATCAAACCCAAAGAACTCTAACTCTAGACTCCACATCACACTCTTAACCACTAGGAGGCTGAGCCCATCCACTACTCCACAAGACCTTAGCTCTTACAAAGATCTCCCTAATACGAGGGCCAGGTCTGCTTGCCTGCCATTGGACCAGCACCCTCTCCTGGGGCCACACAGTGTGGTGGTTTATCAGGGTGCCTCCTCATTAAACTAGGAAATCATTCAAGGCTAAATAGTGAGTCAGACATTTGGAGGGTCAGGGTAAAACGAGCACAAAAATAGCCTGTGGATCCTGTGTTGATCTCATTCAACAAAAAGAGCAAATTTATCCTGGTCTTTAAATGTTCACTGGCAGGAAGCTATTATTTGTCTATGGTGACATCAGATAGAGCAGAGAAAAGAGGTGCAGCAAGGGGCTGAGTAAGTTGAAGATTTCCCAACAGCAAAAAAGCAGAAATCATCTCAGTAGGGTGTTAACAGCGAATTCAAGAGACCCTTGTTCACTAATGGAGCTTAATAGGTAAGATACTCTCTAGACACACTGGGCATTAAGTGCTTGCCAACAGTTCAGAAAATAAACTGCATGGTTGTGGCCAGCCATCTAGGCATTCGATGTGTGCTGGTTATTTCAAGTGTGAAATTACAAGTTTTTGATTGTGAAGTAAGAGGGCTTCGTGCTCTAATTTCACAAGAGGGTACATGTGAATCTACATATGAACACTTCACTTCTTTCAATACTTTAAAGTTGTCATGCACATGAGTAGAGTTCTTGGAGAAAATTTTTTTGTTTTTTAAGAAATAGGCTTAATATTACTGTAAAAATTTCAAAACAAGATTCAGTACCTGGCAGTTTGACATAAAGAGACTTAGTCTGGTGCCCCATCATGGCGGCCTGAAGTGCAATCAAGACCTCATTATGAAGTGGTCTAATCTATACGGTGCCTCGCTGCCCATAGACTGGGAACGGCATGCTGTTTCTCTACTTAATGCTGTCATCTGCAGGCCCTGGGAACCCTGGAAGCAGACCAAATGCCCTATGTGTTAAGTGGCCATACATAACGGGTAGGGAGGACTGCCCCTGCCCACTCAGCAACCAGAAAAGTAACCCTGTCCCTTCATTGCCATAAAACTCATCACACAATATTATAATCGCTTGTCTAATTGTTCTTCTCCTCTATTGGACTAAAGACTCCAAGAGGGCAAATCCCACATCTCTCTTTTTTATTATGGCATACCTGGAGTCTAGTGCAGTGCCTGGCATAAACACAGTAGGCACTAAACACAAGTTGAATGAATGAATAAAACTACTTTCATACATTTCATTAAATACAGTCAGTAAATTAACTGTTTTAGAAGACATTATGAAAGCAGTGTTCTAGAATGGTATTCTTCACAACCATTTCTGATGGCCTTTTAAAATATACTAACATTCAGATGACAATTCTTAAGACCAGAAAATAAAGATTAGTAATAAGGATTAGGGGAAAGGATGGAGGAATGAGTAGGGGAAGGGTAACAGAAGGATTTACTGGAGAATGTCAGAAATGAAGAAATAAAAAAGGCATTCAACAATATTTGGTCAGATGTATTTCATTTGAAGAAAAAAGATTAGAAATTGATATATTGCAGAAGGGTGTTATTTGTTCATTTGTTTTATGTTTTGCAACACAAAGCAAAGAGAAAATGCATGTTAATTTTACCCTGAAATTCACCTGAAAAAAAAATTCTTTGAATATAGTGTTTTCTTTGAAAATTATTTCCTTCTTTTAAATGCTATATCAATTTTTTATATTTGCTACAATATCCCACTTGATTTCATTCAAATTAAATGTAGCAGTGACGTAAATCATCCCTCAAGGGTGACTGGTATGGAATCTATTAGAATTGGTTTCCTGAGTTGGGAGGAGGCTAAGAAGACGATGGTTGGAACCCTGGCCCATTTTCACATCGCTCCCAGGTGAAATGACAGCCAGAGACAATGGGAATGAAGCAGAACTTGTCCAAATGGGAAATTTTAAAGAAAGTTAAAAATTCTTCTAGTTGGCTGGGCGTGGTGGCTCATGCCTGTAATCCTGACACTCTGGGAGGCCAAGCCAGGAGATTTCTTGAGCTCAGGAGTCCGAAATCAGCCTGAGCAAGAGGGAAATCCCATCTGTACTAAAAATAAAAAAAAAAGGAAAAAATTAACCGGGCATGGTGGCACATGCCTGTAGTCCCAGCTACTCGGGAGGCTGAGGCAGGAGGATCACTTGAGTCCAGGGATTTGAGGTTGCTGTGAGCTAGGCTGACGCCAGGTCACTCTAGCCTGGGTGACAGAGCGTCTCAAAAAAACAAAAACAAAATTCTTCTAGTAGTTTGTGTTTCTTACACATTCTTTTCTCTTAGAAGATCAAATTATTTGGAAAATTGGATTAACTTCTCAATATATGCAATGTGCTTTGTGTCACTTTTAAGCCTTTTAAGGCATCTCCTCTACCTCTATTCCTACCTCTCCCTTAATATGGGGGTAGTTAACACCTCTATCTGGATGCCCCACAGGTATTGGAAGTTAAATGGCCCTCACACCAAACTAACCTAGCAGGTCTCCACCGACCTCCAAAGTACTCTGTATTTTCTATCTTGATGAAGGTACATCTACTCAAGGTGCAGACCTTAGACTCATGATGACTTCCAGGTCTTTCTTCTGCTTCCTTCCCTCACCTGCCCATATCCTGTCAAACATCAAGTCTGATCAATTCTCTTTTCCAAATATGTTTTAAATCCACGTCTACCTTTATAAACCCACTACTACTCTGTTAAATTTAAATATAATAACTCCCTACATTTGTTCTTTTCCTCCAGCTGATCCCCATCTCCAAACAGACCTCCACATTATGCCTTAACTATCTTTCTAAAATAAATGCCTGATCATGTCACTTCCCTGCTTAAAAACTTGTGTAGTTCTGTTGCTTGAGTCATAACTCCACAGACCAGCATTAGCCAGGTCTTCACCACCTTCCCAGGTCACTTCCTCTCCGTCTTACAATCTACCCATAGCAGGTGTCAGCCCAGACCACACCAGTCTGTAAGTAAAACCAGCCTCCATGACAGCAGGAACAAACAGTACTTCTATGGCTTTATTTCCACTGAATCTGAAGGAATGGCAAGTCCTTCGAGCTCCCCTCAGCTAGTTCTTAGAGATCTCAAAAGGAAATTATTTTGCTCCCCTGTTTAATTTAATAATCTTTTAAAAATCACAGTCAATACCAGCTACACAGTATTATCTCAAGAGAAATTTCACCTTAAAAAATGAGTAAAAAAAATAAATGTTTATGGGATTGGTTCTAAATTAGCAGCAGTTCTATAGTTTTGCTTAGAAAGATGTCTATCAATCTTTTCAGATCTAATTCCCCTTTATAATGAATGTTTTATAACATGCTTCTTTAATATCCTGAAATGAAACTGCTAAACTTACCTGCATCCCCAAAGACAAATATACGCATGCAATGCTCAGATTGTAATATAAATGAAAAATAAAAGAAATTAATTTATAAGAAAATATCATGTGTTTAAATATGTAATTTTTCAATAATGATTGCACCAGATAGATGTTTATATCTTCTTATAATGCATAATTGTGGATATAGGAGGAAAGATTAGAAGCCATTCTAAAAGCTACTGGAAAATGAAAAAGATATGTACAGGTGAGTCCCAGAAAAACAAAAACGAAAAACAGTGTTAGTTTCAGTAATGACAGATCAGATTTATTTGTATATGAAAAGGGCAAAGAATCTTAATTTAAAGTAAGACTAACATAACCAACTAACATAATCAACCCTGTGATACCAACTATCACAGGGAAGAAAAGAAGAAAGGATTTATTGTTGTGCTACCAACTATTTTTTAATGTATAGCACAGCAAATGCAAAATATTTTTAAATGCTACATAATTTAATCTTTAATTACTAATAATATACTACATTAATAAAATTACACATCTTCATATGACAGTTATAACTGCATGTAAGTACAGATGTAGTGTCTTGGTGACTGAGATACCACAGCGGATGCTGCCTTGGGTAATGCGATTTTCCAAAATTGTGAACAATTCTTGGCAAAGTTATAAACCAAATAAAGTACAATCTTCCTTTGATTTATATGATAGTTGCATTCCTCAAACATTCAGTATATATTAAAGCCCTGCAAAAACTGGGGTTTTGTGTGGTAAAAGTTAAATTCTATGGTCCCATAATTATAAAGTGAATTTGTACTTACGTGGATTTCTTGAAAGACATTGAGTGACCTAGAACTTAAGGAAATTTTTTGTTATTCGAGACTATCCTATGCAATGCAGTTTATCTAGCGCCTTAGTCTCCACTCAAGAAATTTTCACTCTGTTCCCTCCCTAGTCACTAGGACAACCATAAGACACCCCCCCACAAATACACAAAATCACCCCCCCCCAACTCCTCCAGGAGGCACTTTTTCCATCAGGACAACAGGCTGAGGACGCTTCTCTATCAAATTTGTACACTTGATCTAGGGAAATGAGACAGACTTTACTGGTGAAGGTTGGTATTATATGAATGTTACACTCATTCTTCTCCATATAAGTAAATCTGAGACAAAGCTCTACTTTCAGTCAATGAAATAAGTCATTCATTCAACACGTTTTTTTTTAGAGACACAGTCTTGCTCTGTTTCACTAGAGTGCCATGGCTCACAGCAACCTCAAACTCCTAGACTCCAAGCAGTCCTCCTGCATCAGCCTCCTGAGTAGCTGGGACTACAGGCATGCATCACCGTGCTCAGCTAATTTTTTCTATTTTTAGTAGAGCCGGGATCTCGCTCTTGCTCAGGGCTGAGGCTGGTCTCAAACTCCTGAACTCAAGAGATTCCCCTGGCTCGGCCTCCCAGAGTGCTAGAATGACAGGCGTGAGCCTCCGCACCAAGCTATGCTTTATTTTTTGAATTAAAAGTTGAAGCTTGTTTCCAAAAAGATAAGAAACAACTCCCTGGATGGTGATGATGATAGCGACTAATATTTACTTAACCACTTATTTTGTGGTGCGACTGAACTAGGTGCTTTAAATGCAAGTAAGCTACACAAGGGCCCTCTGAGTTTGACTGTGGAGTCCTTGTGAAGGTCAGAGATGATCCACGAGAAGTTAACTGGCGCATGGGAAATGCTTAAAAAACAAAAACTGTTATTATTATTACATCCCAAACCACCCTTAAGCAATAGTTCAGAAAAAGCATGTCTTACTGCCATGCCGGTTGTTCAGTAGTTATTTATTTCTACCATAGACAATTCATTTCTTCAAATATGAACGGAAACAATCCCACCAGAGCAAGAGACTTTGTTCAGATCCGCACCTTGTGGCAGGTGGTAACACACTGGCGTGTTTGCATTATTTATAACCGCTTGTTATTAGGACTGGGCCAGTGCAGTAAATATGGCTTGTGTTTGGACCCTGAGTTGCAACATTCATTTCTGTAAAGCTGATTGATTCTAGACAGTCACATTATTTGCCTGTTCAGTAAGGCAAGAAATTTTCCAAGGGAGATTTATTTATTTTTTGTAGCATTTACATGTGTGTCTGTGAATTTGGGAAGAAAAAAAATGAAAGCACAATATACGTGATTTTAAAAAAATGAATAATTACAATTATCCTGGATTTTTTTCACCTTGTTACTTCTGTGCCCATTAGCACTAAAGACAGTTTTTACTCAAATAGCTTTTATTTTTCTCTCAATAGGATAGTAAAAGTGTGTAACTCCCTAATAATACAGTTTGTTCTTATTATAGCATACTTTTCAGATCTTTTTAAAGAAATAGTAGTTAATTTAAACAAAACATATCAGTTGATATTATGTTTCTCAATGATCAATATATGAATTAAGAGATGAGAACATAAAGAAGCAAAACAATTTAGAAAAAAAGGAGCTCTTAAATCATCAAGTCTCAAACATTTCAAATCTCATTGGAATTATCCCATTACTAAGAGTTCTGTTTTTTAGGGTAATAGATTCATTGATTCATTAAAAATGTAAATACAGTAAGCTGCAGAATATAGCAAATAGAACAAAAAAAAATTAGAAGTTTTTCATCTAAAAACCTCTCAATCCAATAAAATTGAGTAACTTTTTTTGTTCTTGTCCTAAATGATTATCTTTCTCTGTTCATATGTCCACCAAATATTTTCAATTAAATTTTTCTGTGCTCAGATAAACATAAATTACTTTTGTGTAACACATGACAAATGTACCAGCTGTTCTCCCTACTACCCCCATCCATTTACAAATAATTCAGTAAGAAAAAAAATAATGTAAAAAATTAACTCCATTCTCACAGTCCTTCTTTTCCTTTGCCTATTAAAGAGGAGATTGCCCTCCAAGGAACGCCCTTACTTGCCACCCCATTTCTTGAGTCACTTTTATGGAACAAATTAGGAGAAAAGAATAAGGTGATGAGGATAAGGAATGGAAAGGGATGAATTTTTTACATTTAAATTTTTTCTTTTTAATTGAGGGGGAAAGGAGCATCTTCAGGATGAGTGCAGCTATAGCTAACAGAAGGGAGAAGAAACGAGAGATTTTAAGATTTATTGCTGGAGCATATGTCTTTCTAATCAAGCAATCAAATAAAGCACTGAGTTATTTTACAGTATTATTGTTTTGCATGGCATGTATTCTTTCAACCCTGACGCCACTCTGGGACTGGCACACACTGGCCATGTTCTCCCTGGGTTATTTACGGTACTTTACCATTTTTAGAGTGTATTTAAATGTGTCACCTGATTTGAACCTCAGAAAACCACAGGGTAGGCTGGGAAGGTATTATACTCACATTTTACATATGATTAAACCAAAAAGATAAAAGCGGGACAAGAATTCAGACTGTTTACCGCCCGCTTTGGTGGTCCTTCTACCAGCTATATATTGATATATCATATTTTATACTTAAGGTGGATTTGTTTCAGAGCTATGTCATTACAGATTCAAACGACTAAACAATCTGTGGAAAACAAAGTCAGTGATTTATGTGTTTACAATGATCCAAATACTTGGCATTCACACATACCAGAGGAACGATTAATTATTCATTTCACTTTTCACCTAGATATAATATTTGTGGCCAAATAATATATTTTTCTGCTCTCAGACACAGTCACACCACTGGAAGATCCCTACAGTGGGGAGTCTCTGGAGTCTCTGAATCCCCTCTGGAAGACCTCTTCTGGTTTATTCCTTCCCATGCAGAAGGCACGGTCAGGTTTCCTGTTTGGCTGATGACCTGTCTATACCTACATTTGCACAGACAAAAATATCATTCCTTTGCATTAAACTTGAGAGTCTAAAAATTTCTTTATTTTATTAATAAAAAAAAAAAGATTCTGGAGCCAGACAACCAGGGTTTCATTCCTCCTTAGTACATTACAAGTTACAAGTTCCCTGAAAACTGATCAGGATATGACTCCTCTGCCTCTATATTCACTGTCTATAAAATAGGTGTAAGAGGAGTTCCTACCTTGTCACCGCACTATTAAATGAGCTAATACACACAAGCACTTAGAGCAGCACATAGTATGCACTCAATAGTGTTAGCTTTTAGTTTTGTTACCATTATCACTGCTAGCACTTCCTAAAATAGTGCTGACACATAGTAGTCACAACGTAAGTGTTTACAGGGTGCATGTTAAATGAAACTAAGTTTTGCCTGCATGTGATCCTGAAGGAAGTTACTTCAACAGAAAAATAAGAACATAAAACCAACAATACTGAAAGCTATCTCATGAGGCTATCATGAGGAACAAATGAAATAATATATACCAGAATTCCTTTACAAATTATAAAGTGTGAAATAAATGTTAATTATCATGTTTATTCTTGAAGTTTATTGTCACAAATACACTGTTCTGCAGATGTGATTATCCTCATTTTATAGATGATGGAACAAGCTTAAAGAGGATTATGTAACTCGCTCAAGGTCATTTAGACAGCAGGGAGGAAAATTCAGACCAAAAATAGGTCTTTTTGTTTTTGTTCCTTTAATTCCAGTACCTTCTTTACTACCTCTGTTTCATACAGAGCCATGATCTCTCTATGACGTTATTTCTGTGTATTGTCATGCTTGTTTTTTTCATAACTGGCATTGGAAAATGTTGATGAAAATATAGTTTACATTTCAAGGATATTTTGTCACTGCTAAGGAATTAAAAAAAAGCATGTGGCAGCAATCCAATGACAGTAATTAACAACTTTAATCAATCTTAAGTCTTCTTAGCAGGACTTCATATCTCATTTCAGTTTCAGGCTACATATCTTAAAAGTAAACATCTTAAAGTTCCACCTGAGTTTATCCTTTGGAATCTGATTTTTAAAAGTTTGAAAGTGGGTTGTCAAAAAAGAGAACCGAATTATTGAGGTTCTGGGTGATTTCACAGGAACTTTTCACAAAATCACAGAATCATAAGGTCTTAGGAGACAGCCCAGCCCACTGCCAGTATGCAGGTTCCCACAGACAAGCTTTCCCATTGCAAACAGCCAGACAGATGGCGTCACCTGAGATCCACCGTCCTAGCTCTCTCATCTGTGCTGGACTCCGAGGTGCCACTTCTGGTCTCCCTGGTTTGCCTCCTAGTCTCTGCCTCCGTTTATTTCCTGGACATCAAACATCATCTATAGTCCAAAATCTGCTTCTGCCTATGTTATCCAGCCAACTTGCAATTTCCTGTCACTGAGTGACACTTCCCTTCTCAGACACGGTACTGTAACTATCCCAACACCTAACTCTGACTTTTGCTTCACCTCTGCATGCATGGTACCCACATGCCCCTTTTCCCCTTACTGAATGACCTGTTTCTGCTCCTGCTCTGCTCCTTTCTGATAAATAGAGCTAAAACTATTTCTTCCAATAGAAACACAATGTACCAAGCCTTGTTTCATTAAAAACCAAAACCTCACTCTAAAGTGAGACAAATGTCCTTGTGTTATCAGTGTGTGTCACTCTGCCATAACTGTTGGCCATCTCCTCTAGAAGCCTCCAGACTGTTAATGACATCTGAATATGCAGGTCCAAAATGGAACCTGATACTCAAGCTGTGGCCAACCCAGTACAAAGTGTAGTGAGACAATAACATCTCAGGATCTGTATACACCACTTCTGTTAAAACGTAGTCTAAGATTACATCAGCTTTTGTTCAGAGCCCCATTACACCAGTGACTCACATTGAAGCTTCAAGACAACAAACCCCCCATATCTTGTTCACAAGAACTGGGGCCATGCCAGGCCTTCCACATTCTTACTGGGTACTTGATATTTTTTGAAAAGTTAAATCCAGGCTTTCATACTTACCCTGTTAAATCTTAAATCTCTGGTTTAGTTGAAGTGTTTCAGCCTATTGAGAACACTTTGAATTTTTAATCTATCATGCATATTTCCATATTCCTCCCAACTTTTTGTTATCTGTAGATCTAATTAAGTATTTAATCTGTTACTTCTTTTAATCATTGATAAAAATATGGAAGTTACTAGACCTAAGGACAAATCCCTAACACTTTTTCTAAGGACTACTACCCATGGTTTGATGCTGAACCAACTCTCAAATTCTTTGGGGATGTCCAACTATAGGAAATTAATTTTAACATCCAGGCCATGGGTACCCTTATTAGTCACAACAATATCGTGAAAGATTTTCTCATCTGTTTTGCTAAAATTAGTAAACTACGTTTAAGTTATTTCTTTAGTAATCCTGCCAAAAATAAAAATAAATTCATTTGACATGGGCTTTTAAAGGAACCTATTTTAGTTCCTCCTGAACCCCAAATTCTGTCAGTCATCTATTTAATATTCTATATTTAAATTTTATTGGGAAGAACTGGGATTTGCTAGTTTTGTTGGAAAGAACTGGAATTCTCTTATTATTAAAATTGAGGAAGATTTTGCATTATTGTTTTTCTTACCACTTTCACATTGTCATCATCTAAATTAAGTTGTAACTGGTATGTCTGCGACCTCAATGCTAAGGGATATAACAACTGCATGATGACCATCAGCTGAACACATAAAGCATTACGTGGGGAACTGAAGTATTGGTACATAATCTCTTCATTGTTAACGTGTAAGAACTTCAACAAATGCACACTAAGAAAAACAACAGATTCAGCAATGCTAACGTTAGGAGTTTTGTCTTCTTTCTCATTCATCAGTTGTCTGGGGATATTCCACTGTACTGCAATCAAATCTCAGCTGTTTAAGTAATGTTTATTGGGTCGTGCATTAGCCAGCTCCCAGCCCCAGTCCACCTATCTATGGCTATTGGCCATTTCAATACTTGTTAGCACCAATATCATGGAGTATGAAGAAAACAAAGTCCTGGCAAGTCAGTTTGGATTTTCTTCAGTATATCTTATAAATGTCTTTCCAGTTAAATTGTTGAACCACTGGCCAGAGGCAATTTAGGGAATCATCTGTGGGTTAAACCTGGCAGCCAATTTTGAGAGCTGAACATCCTGAGAAGGAACTACATATTACCACTGGTGGTAGAGAAAAGAAATGAGACAAAAATCAGCTTAGAAACATTGAGGAAATAATTCAGAATGTATCTTTCGGTTTGATATCTTTGGGATAGCGCTATAAGAATAAAGATCTATGAAATAAAGAAGATGTAGAGAAGTTTAGATAACCATATAACCTGATGTGTTGCTGTGAGTCTTAGAATACATGGCATCAGGAGACTGGGCATTATAATAAGCTGCACATTTATAAATTCTGGATAATATGGGCAACGTATTTAAAAGGATGCCACTTAAAATTCAGGAAAAAGTTCTCTTTTTTCTATATTTGTCACTTAATCACTTTATGGGCAGAAGTGATAACCTTTCAGAATTTCTTCAAGAATCATAACCTAAATTAGTGAGTTCTGAGGGCTCAGACATTTTTACAGAAGCTAAACAGGGGAAAGGACACAGATCCCTAAGGAATCAATCTATATTTCCAACCTTTCTTCCAGCGCCCAACCTCCTCCCCCCTCACCCCAGCTTCTTGCCTGGCAAAGGCTCTCAAATGCCTCTTTTCTCTTCCTCTCCATCTCGCCTCAAGCTTGCGTGTTGGCCTCACTTGCTGAGTGTTGTTTTTTAGATGATTTTGCTTTTTCCTGTGTAAGTCACAGTCTAACCTTTCCTTGCATCTAACACAATATCCTGGTGAAATTTTTATTTCTTAGATATCTTATTCTTATCAAACTGACTTGAGCTTCTTGCTAAAAGTATGTTTAACTCAAATAATGAATTATAAAATACATTAAATTTACATACTACAACAACTCAATAAATATATTAGAATGAAAGCAAAGAAAGCCTCTACCGTATTCTTGGAACAGCACCTTACAAGGATAATACAGACTCCAGTGTTTTACTATTTACAAAGCACTTTCACACCTGTATTCTTATTTAATTATGATAACAGTATTACTAATGCTATATTACTATTATCGCCTCCACTTTACAAAGAAACTGGAAGTCAGCAAAGCTCAGTAACTGAGGATATTGAGAAACTAAACCCTGAAGCTCATGATTCCAAGTTCAATGCATTTTATTTAGCATCACTTAGCACATGAGTTGTCATGTGAAGCCACATCCTAGACATCCACAGCTATAAAGATCACCCACATTTCATTTTCTGACTGGGGAGACCTAAGAGACATCCCCCATCATTTTCAGAAAGGTTTGTTTTGTAGGGGCAATAACTAGCAGTGATCTCTTTTTGCAAAATTATGCCCAAGGTTCAGGGATTTCTAAGAATGACACTGGTAGTCCTTTGCCCAAACTCTGGAATAATCCCATTCACATCCATTTTTGTCTTCACGCAAAGGCCTGGATGTCAGGTATAGGCTCACATTTTCCTTTCAGGCTAGGGATCGGCTTTTGATAAAATGAAGAAAATTTCTCAAGTGAAATTCCTTCATCTTTGCTTTTCATATAAACATCACAACTTCAGAAACAGGGTAAGCAAAATAAAGGAAAACAGAGGTTGATAGGCAGAGGCACAGGCCAATCCTATTGACTGTCATGGATCTGACTGGGAAAGTCACACAGTGTCCGATGATTGTGAATGAACACGGGCTTGGTGTTGGCAAAACTTCACTACGATATTATCAAGCCTCGATTTCCTCATTGCTAAAACACATAAGATAATAAGATCTTCTATCTCCTAGGGTTTTTCTAAGGACTGAATGAGATAGTGAAAGTAAACCATCATGCACAGTTAACTTGCACATAGTAAATGCTCAACAAATCCTAGCTCTTGCTATTATCATGAGATTTTATCTGATTCTTGAGCTAGACAAGAGGAAAATTTATTTAAAGAAAGAACATGAAAGAATTAAAGGTTAAACTGCATTTTTTCGGGATGAGACATGCAAAATTGTCTCTGAGCAGACGGAGAGGATCCTGTTCTCTGGAAAGGCTTTCTCTGGCAGGCAGATGCTGAGCCTGTGACATCACTGATTCCTCGTTGCTGTGGCAGCAGCCCCTGCAGCCAGACAACACAGTTTACAACAGAACCAGGTCTCAAGTTGGTCTCCTGGGCCAGGCACTGAGAACCAAAAGCAGGGCTATATTCGTACATGAAATCAGGATGTAATGTCCTACCCATGTCTTATTTTATAAGCATTGTTTATTCTCCTCAGAGAAAACGAAATGCTTCTCCAAGGCACAGCTGCAAAGGCCAAGCAATTTAAAAAGAAGAAAATTATGATAAGCCCCTCTTAATGCAGCAAGGATTAGACAGCTTGCTACCAGAAATCAAGAAATATTCATAATAATCACATTCAACTCCAGACTTTCATCTATTAATCTAAACAGAAAACTTTAATCCTACAGACTGTAAACTGATGCCATGGCTATATATGGTCACAGAACTCCTAAGAGGAAGGAAAAGAAAAAAAACGGGGGAAAAAAGCCTCAGATGCTGCATCTCTTATAATTTGTGTATATGTTCTACCACAGGGATCTGTTAACCTTGCCAAAATTTACAAGTAAGTATCATTAATCAGCTTTACTCAAGCACATGTAACACTTTCCATTTTAAGAAGCCACGAACTCCCTCCCTTTGGGAAATCACACCGTTTGTCACGCTGAAGATTTTTCTTCATAAAGAATACTGTGAAGACAAACATCAAAGACAGCTGGATTCCATATTCCGTGGGCTTGACCACCCTAGAGAGGGCAAGAGATATTCATTTTTCTTGTTCTTGACTTCCAGAGTGCTCTGTTTCCTTTCACTTTTCCTCCTCTCTCTACCACTTTAGGCTTTTAGGCGAGAAAGACTGTTTGTTGAAAGCGTGCAACTACACTTGGAAACTGCAACATTTTCCTGCATTCTTTCTGGGTTGAGGACACTTCCAGAATAAGTTTGGGTTCTAGGGCATCTTGCTGAAGATACTTCCTCCGCAGTAGTTAATAAGCCAGGATGATATGTTGTTATTTCATTCATTTCCCCAGTGTCACAATGGAAAGTCATTATCTCTGGCTTTAATCTTAACATAGGAAGGGATAGCAAATTGCCTCACCTACTAGTGAAAGGAAGGAAAATCCCTGGTGGTTTATCAAGAGAGATGCTGTGGGAATACAAAGGAAAAAAAGGAATTCTTACAAAATACCAACATTACTCTTTCAGTCTCCATTGAAATTTATCCAACCAAATTGAGGGGGAAAATAAAATTATGTCACCCACTATATATATATATATATTTTTTTTTTTTTTGTCAACCAGCTATAAATTGAAGAAGGAAGTCCAGAAATGCTAAAATACTTATTGTCATCAACATTATCAGTTTTTGCCTTGAAGGATGTTCTCTTTAAAAAGCTGTTATTATTGTATTTGGTTGCTGGAATTTTAAGAGTGAGCTTATAAAAGAGAAATGTCAACTGCAAAATTAAATTTCTCTCGGCATATGTGATTTTATCCCTTTAGTAATCTACAAGGCTGTCTTGAATGATTTACACCTACTTTCCACCCACAGGTCCGCTACCTGGGTCAATCTCAGCAAAAGCATGACTCTTCAAAAATAGATAATCACAGTTGCCATTAAATCTCCCATGTTCAAAATTTATAGCCTATAATTCAATGTCAGCATGAATGATACCCAAATAAAAAGTTATAGTCACTCTCCTTGCCCCTTCTTCTAAAATGACCCCAACACTAATTTACAGTTGGGAAGGGGGGACTAAGATCTCTTGAGTATCTGTTTTAAGCGAGGCATTTTGCAAGTTGTTATACTCACATTACCTTATTTAGCCTGTTCAACAATCCAGTGGAATAGGTATTAATTTATTGAATTTACAGATGAGGAAATGAAAGCTCAGAAAACTTGAGTAACTTAACCAAAATTGCACAGTAAGATCTGGATCTCAGAATTCCCATTTTTCTCGCCCACAAACAAACAAATAGTAGAGAAACAAGACATTAGAGTAAGGATCAGTGGCTAGTGGCCAAGGAATATAGGATTTCATTGTTATTTCTGCACATTCCTTCCCCCCCATTTTGCTATCCATGCTCCATATGACCTGACAGTGCCCCTAAAACAGTAGGTTTAGGTATCTATCCTCTTTTACATATCTTCAAATGAGTATGCCTAAAATGGACTGGAGGGCAACTTAACAGGGCAAATAAATTCATGGATTCTTCCCAAAATATCTAAGAGAGAGGTATTGGTCTGTTTACAGGTATACTCCTTGCCTGGCCCAGTGGACACAGGACACAATGAAAAATCTGGTTTCCCACCCTGGGGGCATCCACAAATTCATTGAAGATTAAAAATAAACATTCAGAAAAAATGTTAAGTTATAGAAAGGGTGTTTCAAAGCCAAAAGTCATGCAGACAATGAGAAGAAGGAAGTCATTTTGGGCTTAGGTGAATAGAAAAACTTTAAAGAAAGGATGCAACGAATGAATAGAATTTAGATATGGAAAAGGTATATGGCTATTCTGGGGTAGTACGTGTGTGTGCACACAAGAATTCTGAATTATAGACTAAATTTTTCACAAGGGAAATTCAGGAAAAATTTCACTAAATTTTTCACAGCAAGGGAGATTAACCTGCCTCTGAATAGGCTTATAGAGGTGAGAACTAGGTAAATAAACCATTTATAAAGTTATTTTCCAAATCCAGCTTTGCTGGTGATAACGTGAACCAAGATGGTGGCAGAGAGAATAAGAACAATCTTCCCCAGACTGGCCTCATTCACGCACAAGATTCTCATAGAGACTGATAATTCCATATGGTGATAATAATCTATTTCAATTGCTTTGTGAATGACCAAAGATGACATATGTTTAAGGAGTTATTTTTATTTTTTAGAGTTGAGGCACTGAAAATACATACTAGCCATTTTAAAAAGAACCTATCATTATCCTTTAAAAAGGAGCCCCTTATATTTTCATCTTTCTCATTTACCAAACCTAAATTCATCAGTATAAGCGAGGAACGTAATTCCAGAGCAATAAATCTTCCATGGAGAGTGCTCTACCTCTGGCTGCTTGATAATGAATTTAATCAGTCGGGAGAACAGCCCTGTCATTATGGATTAATCACCAAAGACTCTGTTTTGGTAAGTTAATTGATGCTGTGTTTGCAGCTGATGGCGGTCACAAGACACCCTTCACATATTAAAGAAATTTAGAGATCAAGATCGAAGCAATGCTCAATCAGTTGATTAACAATCACAAAACACAGCAAACAAACAAAAAAACAGAAAGCCTAAGGGAGTTATCCAACAGCATATACTCAAATATCAGTACCTTTGGCTTCGATGAATTCAAGACAGAACTGACTCAAAATACTGGTAATATTTCTCTTCCTGTTGGTTCATTTGGTTTCTTTTTCAGTCTAGTTAGGAAATTTTAAGACAGTGGAGTTGGGAGCAGGGTGAATTTTTCTAACAAACTTACTCACGATATATCCATTTAGCAAAATGCAGCTCATTTTTAAAAGGAGTGTCTTCACTGGATAGTTTCATTAGAAGAATTTTATATGTTTTATTTTTAACATGGCATCAAAAACTATAACATCCTCATTAAACATCTATGTATTACATATGACTCCAGGGTCACTGTCATCAATAGAATTAAATAAAATTGGCTAACAGTGTTCTAGTCAAGTATTCTCTTAAATATATTACAGATTTTATATAACTTAAGATCTACTCCCAGAGAAACTGAAGCAACTAAAAGATTCAGCAACTCTATCAAGTCATACATTTAGGTTTGTAGGTTGACTTTTTCAGTGGGATATTTAGAACTGTGAATAAAGAGACAGACTTTCAAACCCAAAAGTTGCTCCCAGAGCACACTTTTTCCAACGTTATTGTCATTCTCCTTTTAAGTTTCGCTGCACAAGTTTGTGATTAAACTGTTAACCTAACCTGCCAGTATTTCTGGACAACCTCAAGCATATGACAATGTACAATGTAAACATTTCAATGATTTCTCTCTTATGTAAACTGATCTAAAAGCCAATTTTGCTTTTCAATATTTTGGTAAATAATCATGGTCATCTGAAATTAGAGGTAGACAGTAGCTATGGTCTCTTCTTCTACAATTTCATTATTAACCGGTCTGTCTATGAAAGCAAGTCTCAGACTAAATTCTGCTAAACCTTAAACATTTATTTGTAAGCAGGCACAAAGTAGTAAACCTGGGTAAGCCCCATGCTCTGTTATCAGACACTCTGACATGTACTCCATAAGAAATGTTCATGCTAGGCCAGGTGCAGTGGTCACCCCTATAATCCTAGCACTTTGGGAGGCTGACGAGGGAGGATTGCTTGAGGCCAGGAGTTTGAGACCAGCCTGAGCATGAGTGAGACCTGAGTCTCTACCAAAAATATATATATATAAATACATAAATTAGCAGGACGTGGTGGTGTATACTTGTAGTCCCAGCTGCTTAGGAGACTGAAGCAGGAGGATCACTGGAGCCTAGGAGTTTGAAGTTGCAGTGAGCTATGATGACACCACTGCACTGTAGCCTAGGTGATGGAGTAATACCCTGTCTCAAAAAAAAAAAAGAAAGAAAGAAATGTTTATGCTGAGGCAGATGAAAACATCTGACAGCAGGAC